>JACXGI010004297.1:0-54911 GCA_016801175.1 Esox masquinongy
ACTCACTACTTTACATTGTAGCAAAGTGTCATTTCTTCAGTGTTGTCACATGAAAAGATATAACCAAATATTTGCAAAAATGTGAGGGGTGTACTCACTTTTGTGAGATACTGTATATAATGTATACGTACAGTGTGCATATACAATGTATATATACTAGCGCTGAGAGCTAATGGCTAACGTGTATGTATGTATATATAAATATGTGGTTAGATAAAAGCCAAGAATTAAATCCTGTAGCTAGCTAGCAAGTCAAACTCTGCAACAGTAGTATTTAGTATTCTAGTCTCTTATTTACAGAGGTCTGTGGTTACTATTGGTTCAATTTGAGATTAGAGAAATTGTCTGCCATGTTTATGTTTTGGTCCAGTGTTCAGAGTAGGTTTAACTTTACATACTATTCAGTGAAGCTATTTAGGACACTCCAACCATTCAGCCAACCAGGAGCTGCTACTGAGTTCCACATGGCTGAATAAGGGAACATAGGAAAGGGATGAGAGGCCGTGGGGGAGGCTTGGATGCGTCCATCTGATTTCTAAAACGCTAATCCCAAGGTCTAAGGCACGGGCACTCTGCTGGGACAACCCCTCATCGTGCTTCCTCTGAATACTCAGAATGACAGGCCCCTGGCAACCCCTCCAGACCCTAGGTTTCCTCTCCCAAACAGGAGCCTGATTCGGGGGTCCTCCTGCCCTCTCTATCCCCAGAGGAAGGCCTGGATGTTTGTAGTATTTGACCAGATGGGGAAGGGCTTCAGAAAATATCACTAAAGCAGACCTGGGTTTGAATAAGGTGATATTGAAGCAGGAAATTGAAAACCTTATTTAACCCAGGTCAAAGATCCAATAACCCAGCCTGAAACAAGTAAGCATGTCTTTCTGCATGAAATAAAGACTGAAATCCTGCAGACAGCCTTTAACTGGGAATCTGCAATTAATAAACCCAAAATTCATGGAAACATTTCTTCAGCCAAGTGTTTTTAATTTGTGGGGTGTCTCTGAAAGGATTGGGGTTTTAATTTCTCCGGATATCTCTTAATCTTCTTCCCTCCTAGTGTTATTTTGCGGTTTTCCTCTGATGTGTGGTCCACCCCTAACTCCACCATGCGTTACAACTTCCCCCTGTAGAACAATGTCTCCCATTCATAAGTTGACATCTCCGACCTGCTGTCACGTCAGCCCTGGGTCTTCCAACATAACAGCCCAGCCCACTCACAAAATACACACACAGCGAAAGAAATGTCTCAGTGGGTGAAGTTTTGGTTAACATACATTGTTCTTAGAGCACCTCAGGGGTCTGTAAGGGAACTGCAGTCTTTTTCAAAGTGCTACACTGGAAACAGATGCTGTCCTTTCATTCAGATGTGCTTGGTCAGCTGAAAATGGCTGTATGACTGGCAGCTAAAAAGCAGAGCACTTGCCAGACTTGTTTCAAATAACTCAACAAAAGTATGAACGTGTTAAGAAAAAAAATATTTTTTTCAGCCAAGGCTCATAACCAATTTATTGACATTAACAGCATGTATTAATGCCATGTCACTTTTGGTTACATGCCTGAATTTGCTACCTGAATAAACAGGCTGTGCTTGGCCTGATCTTTCAATCATTTATGACAGCAGCGTTTGGTTATGGCGATTGTTTCACATAACTCATACTTTCAATCGCAGTCTGACTAATTGCTGGGATAAGATTCCGTTTCCATGGTATTCTCAAGGGGCAAAAAAGTTTGTTTGATCACACTCTCTTGAAGATTAATTTGGCATTTCAAATTGTTCACCTTTCCTGAACTAAATATTTAGCTATTCAAACGACATTAAGGATGTTCTGTCGAGTTTCCTTGATGATCCATGCACCAGCATGCATTTGTTGTTCTAATCACATCAACTTCCTGTGTGTGTATGTCTCACCATCCAATCACATCTAGGAGTTCCTCTGGACTGCACCATGCAGGATGGTGTAGGCTCTGCTACACCCATTTCACATGGTGAATATATGCACACCTCAAGCCATAGAGAGCTGATAAGGTGGTTTAAGGGGCCATTTGTATGAATGTTACTATGCTACTAGCATAAATGAACACAACACATCTGCAGTGAATGTTTTATGGTAATGTTTCAAAAAATTTTTAGACCAAATTGTTCCAATGTGGACAAGCCAGTGCTTAATTTGATATGGACCCTGGTGAAACAGGATCCTGCACCTCTCAGATTCTGCCCAGTTTGTTCCGGCCACGGATCCGGTATCTATCACCCATTATTTGTCTTTTTCCATCACAGAGTGCGCTTTGCACTGTAAACACTCAACTAAAAGCGATCAGAGTTCATATAGTTACCCTTTCCTGCAGCCCCTTATTGTAGCCTCAGCACCGCCTGACAAGATTGTGAAAGTTGAAAGGGAAGGAGGAGACAAGACGTGTCATTGTCTAAAATTGTCTTCTAAACATTAGAGGCAGGACTCAGACCCAAATCATGGAGCTAAATATGAAAAGAAGCTAACTGCTGACATCTGTCATCCAATAACAGTGGACCAAATAAACACTTCCCAATGTTTAGAAACACAACACACGTACACACAAAAACACACACATTACTATCCTTGTGGGTGCACAAACAATTATTCCCATTCAAATTCCTACTTTCCCTCACCGTAAAACTAACCCTAAACCCAAAAACCTAAAAACTAACCATAAACTGAAACCAAACCCAAACACACTACCCTTCACAATCCCATTTTTCATCAAAATCTAAAACCAAAATGTCCCCACAAATGTTCCCAACAAGGTCCAAGTATTCCTTTTCTTGCTATTATTACAGTAAAACGTACACAAACTCACGTCCAGCAGGGAGGAGCCGTGAGGATCACGGTCGACTTTCCAGCCGCCGGGTGCTCAGAGACGTGAATCTAGCAGACAAGCTAAATTACTTCACACCAACGGGGCTGAATTGGATTGGCAGAGAGCTCCGCGTTCCACTGTGTCCACCAGTAAGCGACACGGTCCACATGCACTACAGTTGAAAAGAAAGCCTATCAGTGCTGGTTCCCCGTTAGATGGGTGAAAAAAATTTACATGGGCCTTTAGATCCTTAAACGGTTGTAGAAAAAGCACCATTAACAGCCTGTTGACTGGCTACATCAGCGCTTGGTATGGCAAAAGCAACGCCCTCGACCATGAGGAGATGTAGAGGGTGGTGCGAAAGGCAGAGTAAAACACCAGGGCTTCCCTGTTATCTAAAATATCTACACCAAGCGGGATCAGAGGCCCTAACATTGGTCAAAGACTCCAGCCACACAAAGTTTCTACCCCTAAATGTACTCATGTATGCTGACAATTCAAACACATGCACACACATCACAGTTTTTTATCTGCTGCTACCCATACCTATATGTACATTAATCTAAATGACCTGTACTTCTGCACATAAACTCGGTTTTTGTACTCACTATAGCAAAGTTATTGTTATTAATTAGACTTTTTATTTATTTTATTTTTTTATTCTTTGTTATTCCTATTACTGTTTGTATTCAGTGCCTTCCAAAAGTTTTCAGACCCCTGGTCAATTCTGTCATATTATTGAATTACAAATGATATTTTGCCATTTTTCTTTCCGTTACATAAATCCACGGTGATGGTGGATTTATGTTGGGAAATATTTGTTAGAAACATTTGCATTTCAGGAATGTGAGAGAATTGATCAGGGGTCTGAGTACTTTGCACTGGACTTCTCTATGCATTTTAGAAAAGGGCCTGTAAGAAAGGACTTCTGTTTATATACTTGTTGCTAATGAATCATGTGACAAATACAATTTCATTTTATTGCACCCAAATGAACGGTGAGAATGACAACCATTCCAGGCACTATAAAGAGAGGACTATGACACTTATAAACTCTAAAAACAAATACTCCACCCGCATTCTAATAAAACACCTTCCCACCCAAACTAATGAACAGGTGCAGCAAATGACCAAAAAGAGTTGTAAATGTCTGTGACAATTCCTGCTTTGTACCCTGTCTTTCATTGTCATAAGAAAGCTTGACTTGACCATGCTTTTTTTTAAGTGTGTTTCGACACGCAAGTCTAACTACAGGGTCCCATTTTTGGATTAAATGGTGTAGATGGTTGTGCAAGCTGTAGTTAGCTTGCCTGTAGTCTAAATACCAGAAAAGGAATTGTATTGTTGTGTCTATGAAGGGTTGTGTCATGGCAGGTCTGGCCAGATGTGAACATTAGAATGGCTGCTGGAGTACTTAAAATCCTCTGAAGCTGAAACAACTCTTCCAATGGCCCTTTCATTCACAATAGATATACCGGTACAAACATTCTGCTGGAGAGTATAAAAACCTTTTTATCTCTTTATCCTCAGCAGAGTAAGATGTCATTTACTTTGAGAAGAACAGGTACTGTTGAACCAAGGGATGGCAAAACATTATTTAACAATCACAAAAAATAAATACATTCAAGTTTTTTTGTTTGTTCGTGTAGGATAATTTTCAGTTCCAGGTAGAATGCTTTTGGGTTCTATGATGAACCCTCTATGTAAACCCTTCTCCCTGAAACAAGAAAAGTGTTATTGTATGGGGAAAGCTGAAGTACCCCTTTCAAGCCCTCTTTTTCTGAGAATGTAAGATGCAATGGTAATTTATACAACACAGCTGGTAGTGATTATCTAACAGTAGAAGTCAAGTAATTATTGAAAAAATAAAGCAGAATTACATGAAAACTGGATTTGTCTGGTAGCATACCTGTGAGATCCAATAATAACAAGCAGAAAATGTAGCTACATGTGAAGCAAAAAAAGAAAGGTATTCAAAGAATAACAAAGGGCTGTAGGCAAGATGCTGACAGCCGTACAAAATGAAAGTAGTTGTGGTCCATGACCCATAAGAAAGAGTCTTTTGTAATTGGGCAACACTATGTTCACTCCAATGTACAAACATAGGGCTTGTCAATCCATATAGCTGAACTATACAAATGTTCCAATGTTAGCATAGTTTGCAATCATGGCAAATGCTGCTTGTCCTCTCAATCAAAAATTAGCTTACCATTTTAATCACGCTATGAAGCTGAACGGGTTGAAGCGCTAATATCTTCTCTTACAGCTGCTGTGTCACTAGAATACAGTTGTTGGTTGCCTATACATACAAACCACATAGTTGTCAAGCCTCCTTTGGAGGTTGGGGGAATGTTAAATTAGCCCAAACTCTTTGACCTGATCATTGGCTGCCGGGTGGAAGATTATTTTCTTTCATGTAAAATGTTAAGAACCTTCAGACCAAGTAGGACACATCTGTTCCATTTCCAAGTTTGCAACATTCCAGAAAGATGAAAACGTAAGGAAAAGAATGAACTGTGTTTTGTCAAAAATGTGCTCTTAACACAAAATTGGAATACATTAATATTATTTGTAGTAAACATTTTTGTTACAGCAGGTTGGGTTACATGTAGAACACCACCGGTTCCGGTATCATCGGTAAAGTGTTCCAAGAATTCAGACAAATAAAATGAGACAATATGGTCATGTGCCATGATGTAAACAAGCTATTCAATTATTTTGAAACACTTTAACCTCATTTTGAGCTAAGTTTTGTCAATCTAATGCCTGAGGCATAGGTATAAAGATCTATAGCAAACCATAATTTCCCTCTACTAAGAAAAATCAGAGAACATGAAGCACTTGTAGAAGCGCAGAATAAGCAGGATTTCTCCACATACACCAAAAACAATTGACAATGGAACAAGTTGGTGAAAACTGCAAAAGCATGGGGCATTAAAGACAAAATCCATGCCAAAGTTAAAGAACGAGCAACAACCTTTTGGCTAGGGGTGTCTAAAGCATAGTGGACACATCACTTGTCTTGATTATATTTTGGACTTGGTGTTCAAAGACTTCCTAGACAAATATCGTGGACTGAAAACTCCAGAAAGCTCCAGAATGTTGTGAAGTTCTTCAACTGTGACATTAATAAAAAATGAAAGCTCAAGGAGAAACAACTGAAGCTACAGTTGCCTGAGCGTACACTTTTCCAGTTTGACGGTTTGCTCACTTCATGCTGAGGCCATTTGTAGAGCAGCACCAGGCCATTACAGATGGGCTTCTCCAGTGGCTTGAGAACAACTCATGGCGAACAGACAAGTACAATCAAAATTTTATAGTCGCACTTCAGCCAGTGAGAGGAATGACAAGTGCCAGATGTGAATCATATCAATAATTATTCCACTTATACCCAGATGTCAGAGAAGCAGAGTTGGCACACATGTAATTAAGTGAAAGTTGGTTTGGGCAATATGCGTGATTGGCATTTTTGCAATTATGTCAAGTTTAATTGCTGCATACAGTTAGTGTGGACCCCGTGATTGGAAAGTAAGAATCTCTTACTTTCCAATGCCAACATTGTCCAGACATTTTGAAATGGGTGGACAAAAGCTATGGATGACATCATCAAAACAACTGGAGTGTCTGTACAGAAGTGGCCTTTGGCAGACAATCAGACTTTGATGTTTAGATAATCAGGTATGTCAAAGAGATAACTTTTGCATGTCTCAGAACAGCCTCTGGTGCAGGCTGCACAAAGACTGTCACATGATTTGTCTCTGGTGGAGGCTCCACAAAGACTTTGAAGTTCAGCGGATTGCACCTTGGTGTTGTTTGCACTGCAGTTCCACTGAAGAGTTCTCTCCAAAGAATAGAGGAATTTGTTTTGTGAGAAGCGAAGCTGCCTGGAATAGAAAATGTCAATGTAACAATTTGTAAACCGCAACAGTTCCACAACATTGTAGAAATATGTACTTTCGATATCAAAGCAACATGAGATTCTTTAACTTAGATACTGTAGAAATTATAAAAGATAATTATGTAATATAAACAACAAAGCATTGACAGCTGTCAATGAATAAAGAACTTGAATTAAAACACTTATTAAACCTAATTAAAGCATGAAAGAAGTCCAGAGAAAGAACTAACACAGAAAACAAAGATAAAAACTGCCACCTAGTGGCAAAATATGTTTTACTATTTTGCATGAGAAAATGTGGTATCTTTCTAACATAATAATAGGTGAGCACAAAATAAATACAAAATAACTTCACAGTTCTATTTAGGACGAGCTGAGACTGACAAGGTAGAATTAGAATGCAGCCAGTCAAGTATTCCAAAGGTTCTTTGAGAGTTGTCCTTCTGTCCACACTTAACAGACAGACCAAAGTAGTAAAAGATGTCATATGAACTTTCAGTTACACATATTCTTCTCTCTACACCAGTGGTTTTCTGAAAACAAAAAGGGGTCATAGGCGGGTAAACCCAGATCCCTGATGGCAGTGAGCAATGGAAAACTCCCCATACTTTCAATACATTAAATGTTTGCCCTAAATACAAAACACTGATGCAACACTGACCTTAAGAGATAGTTTCTGTTTTTAAATTGTCATCAATAAATGTACATTTGAAATCTCAACACATTTCTCTCCCTCTTTAATACCTTTTAGCACTCTCATCTGGGGCAAATCCACTGCATAATGCTAACAACCACAATCAGAAAGTGTTTCCCAGGAATATACAACAAGTTGAATTTGGAAAAATATAGAAAACGACTACAATTGTTATTAGTGCCTACATGAGCATGTCTTACCTGGTAGCAGGTTTCCATGGGGAAAGGCTACGGTTGTGGTCCCTGAGGTAGATTTCACTCTGATGTCTGAACCATTGGTTGATATTATATATTCTGGGTAGTGAAGACCATTCTGTGAGCATTCTGTCCTCAAAGTTGATATGTTAGAAGCAGGAAAAATGGGCAAGCGTAAGGATCTGAGCGACTTTGACAAGGGCCAAATTGTGATGCCTAGGCGACTGGGTCAGAGCATCTCCAGAACGGCAGCCCTTGTGGGGTGTTCCCGGCTTGCAGTGGTCAGACCTATCAAAAGTGGTCCAAGGAAGGAAAAGCGGTGAACTGGCGACAGGGTCATGGGCGGCCAAGGCTCATTGATGCACGTGGGTAGCAAAGGCTGGCCCGTGTGGTCCAATCCAACAGATGAGCTACTGTAGCTCAAATTGCTGAAAAGGTTAATGCTGGTACTGATAGAAAGGTGTCAGAACACACAGCGCATCGCAGTTTGTTGTGTATGGGGCTGCATAGCAACAGGCCAGTCAGGGTGTCCATGCTGACCCCTGTCCACTGCCGAAAGTGCCTACAATGGGCATGTGAGCATCAATGGACAGGGTGTCCATTGCTCTGGACAACAGAGCAATGGAAGAAGGTGGTCTGGTCTGATGAATCACGTTTCCTTTTACATCACATGGATGGCCGGGTGCGTGTGCATCACTTACCTGGAGAATAAATGACACAAGGATGCACTATGGGAAGGAGGCAAGCTGGCGGAGGCAGTGTGATGCTTTGGGCAATGTTCTTCTGGGAAACCTTGGGTCCTGCCATTCATGGATGTTACTTTAGCATTGTTGCAGACCATGTGCCTTTTCATGGCAACAGTATTCCCTGATGGCATTGGCCTCTTTCAGTAGGATAATGCACCCTGCCACAAAGCAAAAATGGTTCAGGAATGGTTTGAGGAACACAACAAGTTCAAGGTGTTGACATAGCCTCCAAATTCCCCAGATCTCAATCCAATCGAGCATCTGTGGGATGTGCTGGACAAACAAGTCCGATCCACGGAGGCCCCACCTCGCAACTTACAGGACATATAGTATCTGCTGCTAATGTCTTGGTGCCAGATACAACAGCACACCTTCAGAGGTCTAGTGGAGTCACTGCCTCGACGGGTCAGGGCTGTTTTAGCGGCAAAATGGGGACCCAAACAATATTAGGCAGGTGGTCACAATGGTATGGCGGATCTGTGTATACAGTACCAGTCAAAAGTTAGGTCACACCCACTTATTCAAAGGTATTTTTTCAACAATTTTCCACATTGTAGAATTATGGTGAAGACATCAAAACTATGAAATAACACATATGGAATCATATAGTAACCAAAATAGTGGTTACTACAGTACATGATCAAAATACATTTCATTGAGTGGATTCTTCGAAATAGCAACCCTTCGCCTTGATGGCAGCTTTGCACACTCTTTGCACTCTTACTGCCTTACTGCGATTATGAACTGGTTACTAACGCAATTGGAGCAGTAAATCAATCAATCAATCAATCAAATTTATTTATAAAGCCCTTTTTACATCAGCAGTTGTCACAAAGTACTTTTACAAAACACCCGGCCTTAAACCCCAAGGAGCAAACAACAGTAGTGTTGAATTTCAGTGAATAGGAAAAACTCCCTAAGAGTAAAAAGTGCTGTGATGTCATACTCGTGGTATATACATTCGTATACCATGGGTATCAGCCAATCAGCATTTAGGATTCAAAGCAGACCGTTTCTAAATGACTATAATATATAAAGAAATATACTTATAGTATTTTTTTGCATCAACAAAGCATAGTAAGCTAGTATATGCAGTCTTCTGGTAGTGCTTTATGAACAGGGTTCTCCATGCTGTAGTCCCAATCATAATCACCCACTGATTGCACATGAAAGAATTATGTAACTATTACTTTCACTAGTCACAATTCCACACCTCACAGTTATACCATTCCTGCACTTATTCCATATAAAGAACGTACACACAATGGCCCTCCTGTCACCCTCAGGGGAAAAACAATCTGAAGGGAAATTAGCCATATTACTATATAATTCCAAAATATTTTAACAAACTACCCAAACGTTATCAGGGCTTTAATTCCGTAATATGACAAATGATTCAGCGTTTGTTTTCCAAGCTTTGATTTAGCTTAACAGGTATTAGCAATCGTCATTGCCATAAAACATGTAGACAAAAGCACGTATCAACATATTTTTCTTTTCTTCTGGTCTTTTGTGTTGCCTACTGCTAGCTTTAATTTCAATAAAAGAAACTTCAACACCATGAACTAGATTTTCTAGAGTATTTTACAGTACCACCACAGAATTTATATTCCCAGAGGCGCAAACACACGAGTCTTCCTGGAACACTAGCGAAGTAGCCTCGAGTCGACCCAAAAGCCCGTGAAAAAAAACAGGTAATTTTCTAAATCTAAATAGAAAATATAGAAACGAGATAAGTTCTTAAGTAGTTGAAAGTATAATTAATGCAACCACTCGACAGTAAAAAACGTACACGTTTCATTTTGTCAAAAACGACTTTGTACTTTAGGAGTGCCTTTGATTCGATGGTGTGCACATGCGCAGCCATCAAGCCTAAATATATTGTGCGCATGGCCATAGCCAACGTTCGCATAGCATTGCCTGCTGGTATGTGCGGGGACATTGTTCGAGGACCTTGCGCTGCCTGTACTCGATTTAAAGTGCGTTGACACGCTAGAGGGCGGTAGATACTCATTTATTTCAAGTCGTGCTAAAGGGACCCATACCCTAAGGTTGCCACCAACCAATGACATTTCTCCAGATGAAATGTACAAACAGTTGAATTAATACAGACACGGATGTAAGACCGTTTTAAAACAAATTAATTTCATTGCATTTTCCATAGCACAATATTTATACATTTTCCTTAACAGAATAAATTATGTTCTAATCGTAATGGCTAGCAACAACTCTGTGACACATTCGTTGCAACCGCCCAGTCTTTGCAGCAGCATATTTGATTACAAAGCAGTACCTAATAAAGTATTTAAGGCACACTCAGCTAAATCATGCTTGTACGAGCAGCCTCTCAGATATTGCCTTAGCTGCCGGACTTCAGTTTTAAATAATCCGGTATTACAGGCACAAAGTTTTTGAGCATATAAACGGGTTCGTTTCAGTGTTCCAGCGTGGTAGACACAGAACCAAAATATAGGCGAAGTTATGCATTGAGTTCCAATTCCTGCATCGTTTTATCATAATTTTGCTTAGTTTGCCTTTATATTCAATTTTTGGATACCATTACCACCCTGTCAAAGGTTGTGTAGCCTACACCTCCTTCAACGTTTTACCAAGTTTCGATGCTGACAGGTACGCGTGATAAGCAGCGGTGTGCCCAGAACATTTTCAGTGGGGCAGCCAAGTGGGTCCAGCAGTTATTTTTGGCGTGGCACAACAATTGTCAAAAATACACCTTCTAGACTGTGAACTTATTGTGACAAAGTTATTGTCGACAAGACAGACGAATGTAGTGTTCCCACCATGTTCCATCAACAGCAGCAATGGGGGCAACACCCTTGTCCCACCCTAGTGATAAGCGAGATGACACGAATCCTGTATTTGATTTTGATATGAGGGTCGCTGGTAACTTCAAATAATTTAATTATTTATTGCAGATGCAAACAATGCCTATTTAATCTACCACAGACAGCCAGTTCAACGCAGCAGGATACATGCTGCCGGAACAGGTACAGTCGTTACGGTTTAAAGAAACGTACTTATACAAGTTATAACCGCATTTAAAAGATAGGCTACTGTAAGTCTTTGGCAAAATTTCCTCTAACATTCCGCCAACAATCCTTTACAGTTTTAAAATTGGAGTGTCTCCATAACTTCACGAGCACAACAGTATTCTCTTTTTTGCGAAATACTTATTTTTCATTGCTTTCACACACTGCAAATGCTAAGCAAGTGGTTGCTAAACCATAGACACAACTCTTCACAAAATATGCAAAACTCTTCTTGTCAAAGAGTTTTCAAATTACGTTAATCAAAGTTAAAACATTTGGCCGTAGCTGGTACACACAACCTTGAATGTGAACCTCTTCTGCATGTGTTAATTGTTTTGAAAATGTGAATTCTGGTTGGACAAATGTGCTCAAGCATTGAAGAAAAGATTGAATCTAGTCAATCATAATGAACACTGGTTACTTTCCATCTTGTTTTATTTTATATACTATGTACTTTCATTTTACTTAATATTTTCAATTGCATTTGTACATTTTTTATATTCAAGTTCATTTGAAAGTTTTTTTCAATATTTTAATGACTGTATTGTTTAGGAAACAAGACGAGTTTTTGGCAACACCCACAAAAACATTTGCTATAATGTGTCCGACAAGTAAACGTTGAAACTTTAGAGTGTATGGTCCAACATGGAAAGTTCCATTTAGGCTATTACTGTGTTAAAAATGTCAGTAGAATTAATTTACTGATACCTCCGGGTCATCAGGAAATATCCGTGAATAAACAATTGGGTTATCAATTAGGATCACCAAAGGAAGTTGGAAGTCCCATCACATTTACTCCATTAACATGGTAGATGCCTTGATGACTATTTTTCCCCCAGTTATGACCTTTGGGGTGAGACGGCTTAATGGTTAGAGCATCTGCCCAGTAACCAAAGAGTTGCTTGGTGAAACCCTTGAAACGGCTGGGAAAAGAAACTGTCCCAGAGTAAGGCAGTTGACCCTATTTCAGAACGTGTTAGTGTGTTTTCATACTCGGTTCTGTTTTTAGAATACATTGTGTTTCGCTTAACATCTCCCTCAAAAGAGCCCCCGAAGCAAACCTCTCGAAGTGGTCTGAGTTTGTTTCCGTTAAGTTTTCTTTAGCCCAGAGTTCAAGTTAAAGACTGGGAACTGTGAAGGAAATAGGAAGCATTTCATACTGCATTTCTATTAACACAACCACGTCGTCGTGGTCACCAAAGATCACGCGGCGACATTCGCTGAACTCCATTGTAATCGTGCACTCTACCCCCCTGCTTCCTGTACTTTAATATAAGAACACCCTTGTTATGCCACACTCCCACAACAGAATGGTTCTGGACAGACTGGGCACTTCACTGCCACAAAACAACCATTGTCTTATTGCGCTGCTGGTTGGCATTGCCCCACTGGAACAACTCATGTGTTCAATCACACCATGGGTGTAACAGGGGAATGAGGGCATAGTTTCATAATAAATGTTTTCAGTTATTCCAGCCGGGCCAGATTGCATCTTGAAATCCAAAAGTAACCTCTGAACTTAAATGCAGCGGTAATCTGGATAGACCTAATATCTTTGTGTATTTCCCATTATAGTATGATGGCTTGGGAAGCATCATGTAGGTCATCTTCACAATGAACAACAATGTCAGTGAAATGTATTGTCTAATACCTCCTTATGACCCAGTTGGAGTTGTGTTCAAACCAACAACTATCAGGAGGCATCAGCCAATGAAGTTGAAAGTCCCACCCAGTTGATTACATTGAAATGGTTTGTCTTGCATTGGGATGGCCATACTTGAATTTGTTTTCTTCTTTTTTCATACACATATATTGTATATATATTTGTAATTTTTTCTTTCATTAAACATTTTTGATCTATACAGAATATGGCTGAGATCGGGATTGAACTCCCGATTAAAGGTTAACAGTGTTTTTAATGTGAACAACAGTGCCTAACTCAGTTTGCCTCATGCTGTTTTTTGTGCAGATAACACAAGGCGAAATTAACCACAACACCATTCCAAGTAAAGATTACCAGCTTTATTTTTTATTGAAAAATATAGCAGTTATTTCAAAGAGAAGAGTGACTGTGGTAAAATATATATTAATATACAGTAGAATGAGAGAGATGGGGAGATAAAGAAAGGTATGACATACTTGGCAAATATAAAAACAGCCACAGAATACGCCTCTGAACCTTTAAGCCAGACCTTGTTTTACAATCCTTTCCCCTTTTATCACACCCCACACTGACATCAGGCCAGAGCACTGAAATCTTATAGTAGTAAATAGCCACTTGACTTTCTGATGGCTCTTACAGTACATTAGCGTTACTTTGTCATAATGCCTATAACGAAACATAGCAATAGTCGCTGTTTATGAATGACACGATTAGAACGTCACTTCAGTAGCAAATAAAATGGTGGTGGGTGGAAAGGAGTATGTCTGATGGAAAATAAAGGTTCTTAATAAACCGTATTGGTGAAGAACAGCTAACGCAGTGGAGCAGTTCCACCCCGTTTCCATGGACATTTTCTATAACAATGGAACAAACAACAGAGTTTAAAATAACAAAAGAATAACAATGCAATCTGAAATTTGGCCCATTTACAAATAAAATTGAGGTCGGAGCTTTATGTAGCCTATACTGTTGTGTAAAATTCTAACATCAAGAGACAATTTCAAACATCAGAGAATGATAGAATGATTATTCCATACATACTTGGCACATTTACACCTGGTTGTAAGCTAATGCATACACGTATATGTGAATCTCTGACATGGGGATGTCCCCTCCTAGAATTAATCCCGTTCCCTCACCTAACACCAATGGATGATGTGCTTCCTCCTTCACCAACAAACCGACTCCATAACAAGAAATAAAAACAGGTTTTCCCTGCAGTCACATATGGCACAAATGTTATTTCCTCACTTTAGGAAGGCAATAGTCTACATTATTAATCATTTCAGAACTGTGGGACATAAACTAAACGGACACACCTGATGCTTGTTTTCCCAAATATGTTACTTATGAATGGGTTGCTGGTTTGGTTTCCGACCAATCAGCCAACTGTTTGTGAAGGAGGGTTGAGGGAATCCAGATGGTGTGTTGATTTGCTTGTACGGTAGCCAAGGCCTACGTGGTGCAATGGCAAGAAGGGGGTGTCATTGTCACTTAGTGTTCTCTTATTAAATCTGCCCTCCTTCCTCGCTCTGATCTTTCTTCTAACCTGATGTCATCTACAAACATTTGATGTTAGGCAAGACATGGTCACAAACTACTCTATGAGGTCACTATTCTCTTGGCCACACCCACTGTCTCCGCTCTTTTTCAATGAAAGTATTTTTTTTATCGTTTTCTAAAACATATATGCGCTAATGAGCATGAAAACCTCTATAAAAAGGCCACATTTTATTTTCTAAATTAAAAATGCTGTCTCTATAACCTCTAAAGTCAATCAGAATATACATTAAAATAAAGCAAAATGTGTGATTCTGTATATACAACAGTTAGTGTTTTAGGGAGTGATGGGAGAGTTGATTTGGGATGTCTGTATCTACGAAGTCCATTAATCTGAGCTAACGAAGATCCTTACCCTAACAACTATAACACAAATGGCCTCCTGAGAAGGCTAGTACCTTAGGCTTAAAATAACTATAGAAAATAACTAAAATCCAAACTAGCTTTAACACAACAGTGCACATACAATTGGTATATGTCCCTTATTGGAAGTGGATATATAGAGCGTGTTTATTGTACTGGTCCATTTTAAGGAACGGTGAAGAATGATTGAGCAGACTAATGGTTGGAACAATGAACAACCAAGCCATGACACCGACTTAACCTACTAGGTCAACTGATGTACACACAATGTAGTGAGCATAGGACTAACCACCTTTAAGCTTTTCAACATTTTACAAACCTGTATTTTAACTGCATCTCATCTCACTCGACACAAACCCACATACAATATCCACATCCGAGGCCCCCCATGCTAAGAAGCTATGCCAGCCAGGCTCTGGGATACAGATGTCTTTCTTCATGTAACTTACATTTTCCTTTCCCACTCACTTCCTTCAAAGCGGTGTGGAAAACATACAGTTCAGTCCCTGACCTCACGTAAACCCCTTCACCTCACGCATTACACCTCCCTCCAGGAGGACAACAGTGTGACTGATCAACAGTTCACACATTGACCTCTGCGATCTCAGTCAGCCTTTACACTTCCGCTTTCAAAGAATGTGACTGCCTGTGTCACGACTGCTGGTCGGTGGTTGGCTTTATCTTCCTCATTTCCTCCCACGTTATACAGAATACATAAGTGCTGTCACTACAGCAATCATGAAGGTAAAACCATTCGCTGGAAAAACATAGGCATGTGGATGAGAGACACGGTTACTGTTGGGTGTGAGTGTTGGGATCCTTGACATTTGCCTTCTTATAAGGACATATAAGGACTGTAATGACATCATTTAAATGATGGGATTAGATCATGATAATGACAGATCAAAATGCAACAAAAAGAAACCCTCAGACCGATAACTGGCGCCTCAGAGTGTTGTACGTGTGTGTGTGTGTGTGTGTGTGTGTGAGTTTTAGTGGTTGACACTGGAATTCTGTAACAGGCTACAGTAAAAGGACTCATGGGACAGGCATTTTTGTTTCCATGAACTGTGGAACAAACATACACTCACACACAGACGGACGGACAGACAGACGGACGAAGAGTCAGACAGACACATACTTGGCCACAGTGGAGTGAATAAGGCTCAGATGGTGTGTGATTATATAGTTGTTTCTGGAGGTATGGCAGAATAGCCTATGCACAGAGATGTAGTGATGTGATTCTATTTTCACCGTGTCCCGGAACCCACCCTTCCCAAGTCAGACGTCTACCAGCTTCAAAACTCACCATCTACCAGCTTAAAAAAATTACTCTGTCTGCATCTACACAGGCAGGTCAATTCATATATATTGTTTTTCACTAATATGTCTTTAGACCAATCAGATTTGATGACAGGAAAAGATCTGGTTGGTCAAGACCAATTACTGGAAATCGGATCTCGGACTTGGCCTGCCTGTATAAACGTGGCCTGTATGTCCTCACAAACCACATTCTGGTGTCCTTACCAACCACAATCGGTGGTGTCACAGCCATGTCCTTGTTTTACACTCTGATCTCATCCTCATCCTCATCCATGAAGGAGAAGTCTCTGTCGTCCTCCCCCCGGCCCCCTGGGGAGCTGTACTTGGCGCTGTCAGTGTCCCCCTCGTGTAGGCTGTTCAGTGGTTTCTCCTCCAGAGCAGCGGAGCCGGAGGAGGACACAGAGCAGCTGTCGAGGTGGCCGTGGTGGTGGTGGGCCCTGGGAGGGGTGTACGGCGGGTCGGCCGTGATCTGCTGGGGATAGACGCTTCGCGGCGGCCTCGTCGGCGGCTGCAGATCCACCTGGTCCTCATCCTCGGTGGTGGGGGGGCTGAGGGTGGGTGACCCGTGCCCCTCGCTACACTTCCCCTCCTCGTACCCCAGGTCGTCCTCCTCCCAGCCCTTCTTCTCCATGACGCTAAGGATGTCCCCCAGCATGGAGGGCCCCAGGTCGATGTGGAACGACATGATGGACTCCGCGTGCTTCATCCCGCCACCTCGAGGATGGGACGGCGGCAGGTCAGTCAGTTCGCCGAAGTTCCGCTCGTTGAACTCCAGGTCCATTGCGGCCGTGGCCGCGGCGCCGTTGACTGGCTTGCCGACTCCGTCGATCTCTGGCAGTATCTTCATAGGGCTGGAGGAGACACTCTTGGGCATCCGTTGACCCCCGACCATCCTGCCCGCATCCTCGTCGTTGAGGTAGGGCAGCGAGATGGCATTTTTCACAAAGGTCGGCGAGTTGCCAGGGGGTGCCAGCGTGTTGCTCTCGTACTTGTCGCCTCGGTTCACTGACTGCGAGCGCTTGCTGCTCCTGAAGGTGCGGGACAGCAGGCCTGGTTTGGGGGCCGGACCGGGCGAGCTCTGCTGGATCTCGTGAGCCGGTTCTTTAGGGGGCTCGCCAGAACGGGTACTGAGGAAGGAGGTGTCGCCAAAGGCATCCCCGCCACGACCGACGTGCATGGTGTGTCTGAAGTCCCCCAGGGGGGCACTGATCATCTCTGCAGTCAGGTCGGCCCGGGAGCGACGCTTGGACTGGCTCGAGGTTAGCTGCTTGAGGATAGGCATGTTGACCTCAGGTCTACCCGCGTTATTAGAATAATCCACAGGAAGAAAAACTGGACAAAAAGACGAAAAAAAAACTAGTGTTGACAATTATGAGATGTTTGAGTCTTTCGAGTTCAGCTGTAAACTGTGGTGTCAAGGCGATGTTAAATCCAGTTGTCTAGGAAACACAGCCATTATGGTCTTTGAAAACAGATACAACTACACTGCGTTCCGGTCCAGATGATCCACAAATCAACCTGAGGGATAAACAGGAGAGGACACATTAAAACCACATTGCAAGCAAATGCAAACCAACTTGGTTCTCAAAAGTTGGCAGGCAGCATGGAAAGGAATCACCTACAATATACGACATTGGCTTTGAGATGTACAATTTAAAAAAATTTTTTTGAGGAAACGACTAAATTACGTTAAGTGTCACTTTTTCAATAGCAGATGGCCAAGGGCACAGATTTAAGACTTTTTCTTATGCAGCTTTGCCTCAAATTTGGAAACGTCTCTTGCCAGGCCAGGCTTTGAAATAACCACCAGTTAAGTGGTTCCAAACTCTATCAAAAAGCTTTTCTGTCCTTAAGCATTGAACAGCATGGAGGAGACAGCGGTGGACATTCTGAAATCAATAAACGGGGTAGAAAGGTACTTCAGCTATTTCTCAATGAACTAAAAAATCTCTAACACTCCTCTCTCACGACTACAAGTAAAAAAAAGGAAAACGAGTAATTGAATCTGAATACAATGTGTTTAGATGCCATTTAAATTTAGCATTCTCAAATATTGTATTTACGTTTAAGTTATTTATCAGACGCTTATGTTGAGTTACTTACAATAGCGAGGTTATACTTATTTAGTACTTTTATTACAAAAGCAGCAGCTGAAATAATAAAGCTTTCATTCTTTGGGGCCGTCTGTCTAGAGTCTGTAGTCTGTCCATGCTACCTCTGCAGTACTCCGATCTGCAGTTCCCATTTGGGCCCCTGCGTGCCTCTGTTTCTGTTACATAACCCTGTAGTCATAAGATACTGAGAGCCTAGTGTCTCCAGCTGCCAGAAATAAAGTGAGTATGACAGAAAGAATGAAGAACAGGATTTCTTCGAGTTGACTATCAGCAACAACTGTATTGCTCTGCTCCAAGCACTAACTTCTGTCATTGGGAGATCAACTCGTCACTCATTGGGAGTCTCCCCAGGCTTTGTCTTAGCTTTTCTCTCTCTCTCTTTGTATGGCGCTTTCATGGTTTTCAGGAACACTAAAGCCAAGGAGTGGTTTAAGACCTGTACCATTTTTACTCAGCTGTCTCTAAATGTATTTCCCGGTACTGGTTTCTGTGTAAACGGATGAGCTAAAGCATTTCAACCCCCATTATAGCCTCCCTACGTCTACTCCATGAAGCTACACACGGTCCATACGGTCACCAGACACTGAAAGCATTGTAGTACTGATCACTGCCTTGAGAACGTACGTCATTATTAGAGCGAGAAACCTTGTGATACGTCTGCAATCCTGCCACTGGGTTATGATTTACTGCACGAACGCTGTACATTTCCCAGCCGTCACTTTGATCTGCAACCCGGCAATCTGCAACCTGGCAGCCCTGTGAACTATGACTCAATAACACTGACGATATGAGCCGTTTCAGAGGCCGGTTATGCGGATTGTTTGAAAAGCAGTGTCCTCTTACCTCGGCCAATCTGTCAGTGTATAACATTTCCCCCCAGAATGAAACACAAGCTCCAAACATAATGGTGTGGAGTGGACGGAGAGGCTAAGCTGAACCATCCCCAGGCAGGCCAGGAGCCAGCAACGGCACACAGCAGACGCAAGGGAAGGCCTAGGGGGCATCAACAGTTTTAGATGTGGCTGCTAGACGCCATCCAATCCTTCTCTGGTTTTCAAAGCAATGCGGTCACATTGGATTACATGTACACACACATGCACGCACACAAGCGCACGCACACACGCACGCACGCACGCACACACACACACACACACAATATTTGCGGCCACAAATGAAATGTTAATTTACGATGGACAAATATTTCTAAAAGATCTCTGTATGCGAGGCCCCCATGATCACTGACAAGGATCAGAGCAGTACACATACAGCTCCGAAAAAAATTAAGAGACCGCTGCACCTTTTTCTAAAAGGAAGGTTTTGAGTGAGGAACAGAAGGGTTACAATTAAGAGACCACTGCAAATTCAACGCTTTTGGAAAGGAAAGAAAAAGGTGCAGTGGTCTCTTAATTTTTTTCGGAGCTGTATATACACACACTGGCCTACCCTCCAGTCTGCCTGTGACTGTCAATGAATGGGGCCTCAGGCAACAATATTCTACAGCCACATAAACCTCAAAAAAATGTCTGTGTCCGACGACAAGGGACCATTCAAGTAGAAACGCAACTGTAGCTGCCGAGAGAACAGAGCAGGTTTTCATGGATGATAACCTAACCCCGTACTCCTTTTCATAAGACATAACGTCCCTAGGCACATTTCAATAATCTTCTTGTCTACTGTGGTTTGACCTCTTTATTCAACAGCTAAATAACAAAATCTGTCCTCAATCATGAGGACTATGATTGTGGGATGAGGTTACACCCCTTTATCAAGTAATTCCTTTATACAGCAGTGTATTAGCTAGGAAACAGAAGCTGAGCGTGAATGACTGCACAGGAGACAACTAGAAACAGAATACAAACTCATATGGAATTTTAGGTCTTTGATCAACAACTGTCTGACAAGGTAGCCTACTGGTCAAAAGTGGCCAGTAAATCAAAAGGATGCAGGTTTTAATGCCAGAAGCAATGAAGTGAAAAACCCAGTCATTATGTCCCTGAGCAAGACAGCTAAGCCTAATTATTGCCCGGTAACTGGTGTAAACAACAATATGTTCTTAGCAAACTGGAAATAGTGAAACTGGAAAAAACCTAACTTGAGACTTTATTTAAGAACAAACAAAAAAAAATCTCAAATATTAGCTTAGTCATTACACCTTTCAAGAGAAACCATTGTGCAACCAAACATTGTGTACTAGGCTAGCTAGGGAAGTCTCTGAAGTGGGCCTAGCTTACATTAATGATCCATCATTACCTATTATTAGCCTGGCCTGATTCTCATGCAAGCCCAACCAGTATGCCAGTCAGTCTGCTTCTTCTCTATACATCTGCATAGGATGACATGCAGACACAGGCCTAAGTCCTTGTAACCAATGCAGGTAGAGGCCAACCCACTTACACAGTCATAACTCTTCAGTACAATACAAGGTGCCGGCTAGTAGTGTAAGATTTAATGTGTTGACATTTTCAATAAGGCGGAAAAAGCAAAAGCAAGGAATTACTACCGGTGGATAATATGAACCTAGTCAGGTTTCCGTCAAGCATTTTCTTCAGAATAAAAAAAAAACGTTACCACATTCTTGACAGAAACAGCAAATTTTGATTACATTCCATAACATAGAGACCATAAGTTTTTACGTTCGACGGGTGGATTTTCCCTATGACGACATATTCCGTTATGCAACAAATGCCAATGGAAATGGTTTCTACTTATTACTAATGCCTTGTTAAATACGTTTTGAGTCATGTGATTAAGTTTAATCATGAACAGGATGAACAGAAGAAAATGCCACAGAAACCATGGCGAACTTTAGAATTTGCACATAAAACATGTTTGTTAAGTGAATGGAAACATAGCTACTGTTGACAGCAGCAGTTAGGTTTAGTTCCTGGCAAAGAAACAGAGTGCCCATGGCCCTGGCAGCCAGACCAGGAGCCAGCCAACCCTGGCAGCATTGATCAAAAACACACTACCCTGATTGGACTTTAGACTAGACAACTCACGTGACCCTCCCTGCCCTCACCTAGTTCTCAAGGCCATGTTTCCATAGCTACCTTGTGCCTCATGCAGCCTTGCTGCTGAGCTAGCTGACTACCTGTCTGTAATCCCCAAAGTGTCTCTCATCCCTCAGTCCTTTTAATAATGGATTAACCCTAGCTGCCTGTCTTAGAACGGCTTTTTCATTTCCCCCAGGTTTAAGGGTAAAAACCAGAGCCCTCTGAAGGAAATAGGGTGTCATATAAAAGGCAGCCCATTGTCCCAGTTGAATTAGCCTAGAGAGGGAATCGAATGTTTTTGAAGTGATACATCATTAGAAGTTCTTCATATGCAGGACAGAAGATCTCAGCGTAGTGTTTCTCGCATCAGAAGGCCTAAACGTCACACCTTAGGTCATTATGGGAAGCATCCCAACAGGGCCCCGATGTGTGTTCGGGAGTATTTATCTAACTGCCAATGTATTTAAAGTTGGTCACATTATCAAATGCATGACTAAGAAACACTCCAGGCTGTGCTGTCATCCTACATTTACATAATTTTATTTCAGGCTAACATAAGTAATGCCATACAAAGCTACACAGACATTCCACGTGAATTTCAAGGCAACATTCCAAACTGCTCATTTGTAGCCCTTGGGTTGCAAGCCTGCGGCGTTGAGGCTGTGCAGTTTATGACGAGTACCATTATACTTAAGTGTGAAGTCTAGACAGCTAGACAACTTCTGGGGGGAAAAAAATAAATCAAGCAAAGCCATTTTCTTCTTCATCTTTGACACCATGCATGGGGTAAGACGGGTCACTGAGGAATCCACACCAAGCCCAGCTCTATGTCCTGTAATATTTTGCTTAAGGCGCACACACACTTTCAGAAACACACCCACTTTATCAGAACACAGCGGGTGGGGGGTGGGGGGCTTTAAGTAAATCCCAGTGATTTTTCACATGCTGCTCAGAACTGATCTCAGGACAGGCCAGGCCCGTCAGCTACCCTCCACATACTTTATTCCCCTTAATCTGTTTTTAACTTCAAATATGGTCTCCTTAAATGGTTACTTTAGATCACTAATTGGATGTGTGCTGTATTTAGCTTTTTTTCCCCAATCTGTGTTTGGGTCTGAGCACCATGCTGAAGCATGAGTCTAGCCAGCCCGGGGACGGTTTCTTTATATAACACACTTTAAGCACTCAAAACATCACATGACACCAGACCTAGCGGCAACGAGAAAGTCCATGAATGATTAACAGGTTCTTATGTCGCCTTCAGCCGCCGGCGCACCATCGTGGACGGGAGCACATGATATTGGACCGATTCATAGTACACGGCAACCCGAACTGCACTGGGCTATCTTCTTTTCATCACATTGTCCTTCATCATGATTCCAGGAACTGCGGCAGATGAGTAATGCAGCCAGCCCAGTACAGCTCAGCTTCTCCTTATACTGAAAATCAGACACATCAACTCTGACTCTGCTAATCCCCCTGGTTCACGGGCAATGCCACAATCCTTCAACTATGTTCCGATCATGCTCCACAGCGATTACTAGCCCTCTCTTTCCCGGCGGATGCACACACATAAGAGGCTTTGAAATGTCATCCGCAGTGCCAAGTCAAGTCAACCCTCCGTCTATAGTCTCCTACTTCCCACAGCTGGACCACCTTGGAGAGGAGCAGGCACACACCGCAGCCTGCAACCCTTTTAGTCTTTTTGCATTTTCAAAGGAAAGAACAGAGAGGACATTATTTATTTACGAGGTGGATGGGAGCATACTGGTGGCGTAATATGAATAGCTCGTGGAGTTTAACCAACAGAGGGTTCGTAACAAACTGACAGTTCGATATTGGAATCTGACTGGGCAGTCACATGTGAGTTTACATTAGCAATGTTATAGCCCGTCAGATAAATAAATAAATGACATCCTTGCAACATAAGTCGCTTGCTCTCTCTAAACAACAACGCACTCTCACTATACAGTATGTTCCCAGGAACTTTCAGCTATGTTTGTAAACTCGCTCCTGGGCTACTGCAGTAATTGTTAGACATGGTGTATTATATTACCCAGGTTTATGTAATGATCACATCTGGACTATGCCTGGTCCTTGCTATATGACGTTCCTACAAGGATCAACTGAGTTACCAGCGGATGATCATTCCACGGTGAAGTGTTTCCATATTATGTACATGTTATTTAAATGAAGCACAGTTGCTGTAGTCTAAACACGCCCATAGTCTCCACCCTGTTTCTACTGGAGACCCTCTACCAGCCCAACCCGTTAAAGCTATGAGAGCACCCCTGTTGTCTTCAACCTTGGACTTGTAAAACCCCCACCTCCCCTACAGCCGTCCCTCCCCTACTGTTCACATGCCTTGAGAAATGACCCCTATTGAGGTGCTAATGACATGAAGATAAAGGGGCTTCTGCCAGCCGTTACGGCCCCTCACAACAATTATCACTTAATAAATGGAACTGCATAAAAGAAATGAAACAAGTTCACAAATGGATTAAGAAACTGTAGATTTAAACATTGGTTCACTGAAGATATAACTACTAGGTTAGCGTTGAAAAAAAACATGGAACCCAGATGTACGTTCTCATCCACTGCAGGAGCTTGCCTATGGAGTAGCAACTAGAATGGCCTCTCCCTACCTTCAGGTAATGCTCAAGCTGTTGATGGTTAAAAGCCCCAGGTCATTGTATAAGTAGTATAATTAGTGAAGCCATCAAGACAAAGTTTTGTAAACTCGGCTTAGTGAATCCCCCCATCCTGTAATTGACTCCTCTAGAGTCTCACTGTGAAGTCATTCCCAAGCCTTCACCTTAACCCTCAGAACCCAGCATGCAAGACTGGCATGTTTGACTGCAATCCTCTGTGGAGCCCCGAACAGCTAATTGTGAACTCTCGTTACCATCTCCTCTTGGCCGGGCCATTGGCAACAACAACCTTGTTGCTAATGTAAAATTACAGATTACGTAACTTCATTGTTTCTTCATTTCACCATGTTTTGATGGATAGACCAATTCTTGCAAGTTTGAATCTAAAGAACATTACTGACAAATGTGAAATGTTGTCAATGATGTCAATAACATATCAAGTATAATCTGACAGTGGTCATGTGAAAAGAAGTCATTCTGAACACAGGCCAACCCCCTGCTCTGTGTCACATACAGCAATACTTTTATCTACATTTCTCATTGTTCTTTCAGGTTAGCTACTTGTCTTTGTCACAATAACCTGCTGTTCCAGTTTCTCTTTATATACTGGGTAGGCTTCATGTGACTAATAAGAGAAAGAGCTAGGGAAGGAGCTAGAAAGGATGCAATGAAGAAAAATGCCTCCCTATATAAGGCAAAACGGTGTTGCTGCCTGAGCCTGGTCTGCAGTGACATACAGTAGGTGTCACATTGATGTCATTCTGATGGTCAGCATACAGAATCTTTGTATACCTACAGAATATAACATATATGAAGGGTGTCAAGGGTAATGTCAATCCCAATGTTAATCCACAGCAACAGTTGTCAACAGGAATGCTTATTCAATGTGTTTAACACAGAATTACTGAGAAAAACATTGAAACACATGCTGAACATGACGGGATAAAATTATTTTGATTACACTGAATCTAAAACTATGTTTAGGCTAGTTATCAATATTAACAGCTGTAGGATATGCCTACCGTAATCAAGATTGACCTAAACTATCAAACTAAAATATTGTGTAAGTAGTCAAATTACTGACCACATTCTTTGTCCATATGTTAAGAGATTGGACAGGGTACAAAAAGATTTACCACTCTTTCTGAAAGTGACGAAAAAGTTTACGGTCTGAATGTCCCCTCCCTACCGGAATTCAAAAGAAATTGGATTGTTCAAAGCACCAGAGCTAATGCTGCCCTTTATCTAATGCTCGCTGTTGATTCATTAAGGGATACCATACAGTTTTCTTTATACTCAGACTGTCCATGAGAGATTATGGTTATCCTGACCATGACGACTTGCAAAAGAGAACAACGCACAAAATTCTGGTGAGGTAACATGAGGCTCAACACAACTTAGGCCTACAGCTTAAGGTCATCTGGACAGCAGGGGGTATAGTAACACTGACATTATGCCTGTCTGCATGAGCTGTAGGGTACCTGATCTGTACAGGAGGTTGGTTGACGGCATGTTGGTGTAGAGGGATCTGCAAGACAAGTCTGGACAGCTGACTGGGCAAATAGACCCACCTCAGCAAGAAATTGTGTGTGTGTGTGTGTGTCTAAACCCATGTGAACCCACCTAATGGGCCACAAATCACATGCACATAGAAACCATCCCCTGGAGGATTAACCAGAGAATATTGAAAAAGGAAACATAAAACCAGTGGGCCTCAACCAACCTGCCAGCTTTGCTGCCCTCTTTCCAAGATGCAGTCTTGGAGTTTTAACCTTAGTTTGGGCTAAATGTGAAATATGCTGTTTGTGTATAATCTATAAGTAGAATCGTTATCTTAGTCAAAGTGAGTGGTTTTGATGACACAGGGCACATATGAATGACACAGACCACAATTTGTGGGGACCCATTTTGGTTCGACAGCACCACTTTAACAGCCAGTGTCCAGAAATCCTGGAATGCATCCAGCAACCAGCCAGCAGTGTTTACCTCTCCTGTTCTCTCAAACCATCTGTTGTTCGTTCCTAGTTAACTTGCAATGACGCTGCCAGCAAAATGTTAGCTGATTAGTAAGTTGGGCAGTATTTGTCATTAAACTGTTAGCTGGTTGGTTAGCTGGTTGCCTCAGCTAGCTAACTGTTAGCTATTTGACTGCTTGACTGCTAGCTAAACGTTAACTCAGTTGTTGATTTCATTAAGTAAATTCAAACCATGTGTCCTGGGGCTGCCTAGAGAAAGATATTGAAAACGTAATATGTCCAAATCCTGACCAATCCAAATGTCCAAAGAGACATTTACAGCTAGTCTGTTTCCATGCATGGCACAAGTTCACTGCTTTTATAAACCTTTTATCCTCACATGGCTGGACAATCAGCGTGTGGTTCAAACCCGGGTGGGCTTGGCAGGCATTCTGCTGTAGTTTGCAACAGGAATACTGTGCGTATGTGTGTGCCGGCACCCTTCGTGGGTAGGGTGATCTCAGCCATGACTGGCAACAAAACGAATGATTAACATGCTCCAGCCATGTCAAAATGTCCCTTTGTACACGGTATCCCCCTTGAGGATTTTCCTCTCTAATATATAGTATATCCCTCCTAAGGGCCAGGCCGACAACACACAGGGCTGGAGGCTCGCCAGAGGAGGGGGGAAGTTGGAGGTAGTGAAGGGTGGGAAAGAAGAGGGAGGATCGCAAGGGAGGGATACCGCCGTGCCCCTGTGGAGTAACATCAGCACAGCGATTTTCTGAATCAAAGGCACAGTTAGGGGCACAAAAGTGAAACCCGCCCTCATAATAGGGAAAGGGTGGGCGTGGAGGTGGTACCACTTCAACGCCTCTACCCAGGACTGTGTGCCAACACCAAGAACAAACACAGGCTTAACACAAGCTGTTCTCCAAGCCCTGCATGGAGCACTTCCAAACTGTTATTAGCCCCAACAGAGGAAAACAGGGGGAGTGTGTGTGTCCTCCGACAGAGGGCTTGTTCACATTACGAGAGAGAGAATAACATGCTAGATAGACTTAGTTTTCAAATTTTCGAGACATACCATGCAGGATTGTTGCCACCAATCATGGGAAAATCAAGCGAGGTCCGTGCACATTGCACTGAAATTTGATACAGTTCCGAAACAACCGTCTGTACACTTTCAAAACCCCAGCGGGGCTCTATTGAAAGTGTGGCGCCTGCTAGCTCGGAAGGTGGCGTCTTGAGCAATCAATTACTGCAAGTTTACATAACAAAATAATGTAGAGTCTCAAATCTTTTTAGATAGGTCTCGGAAAATGTAGCGTAAATTAAACAAGCCAAGAGGGGCCACGTGGGCTTACCACTTCCCTAGCCTGGAGGCAATACATCACCCAGCATGCTAACGGCTATTTCACCACAGATGGAGTGAGGGCCTATTGTAGGATTCATTTGCATAAGGCGAGGCTGGAACCCAAACCTCATAACATTGAAACAAAAACTTACAGAATGAGGTGGCTGTTTCTATCTACTTCTTTAATGCTAACATGTTTTACATGACCATTTGCTACTTTTAATTAAATATCAGGTGTAGCAAATAAGATAAAACTGGTCAATGGAACACACTGTCAACAGTCAAAACTGAGTTTTTTTCTCCCTCCAAATGGTAAAGCCTCATGCAAATAGGGTGTTCACCCATTGCTCGGTGGCTCTGCCCGTCTGTGCCCCGCAGACTTTTTTTTGCCAAATCACCAGAAAGATAAGCAGTGGTGATACCAGCACAGCATTCATTCAGCCATCGCAGCAGATACTGCTGATCAACACACACTCAAACTGACACACAGTGGAAGTCACAGGGGGCTTTTCAATGTGACGAGAAGATAAGTGACTCTCAGAGGAGCCCCTCTGCTCTTTGTGGTTAACTTTTCAACAGCCCATTCCCTTTATCAGAAGTCATTCAGTCTGCAGTCATTCAGTGCCCTCTGAAGCCAAACACTGTGGCTATTACAGTTTGTGAGCATGACAGGCATGAACGGCAAAGCATTTGGATTAGAGTCTATTGAAACCACAAGAATTGTTGTGAAAACAATTTCTTCGAAATAATATAAAAAATATGTTCATACAATTTTATTCACACTAGCAACAACAAACACTTGCTGCACTGTAAAGAGCAACATGCGCACACAGGGCTTTGACCAGACCTCTGGCCTGGACTCCGCATAAACTCACTGAACATGGAGATTACCTGCAAACTAACAATGCCACGCTCCATCGAATAAATTCTGTTGCTGGTAATATTAGAATTATTTCAGTGCCAGAGATGTTGCTTCCCAACAATGACTTTTTTTTCCAGGATTATGTTTATGGAGCTGGAAGGACTTACAGAATCAGACCTCCTATGTGACCACCCATCTTTTGTGACTTTGTGACCAGCGAGTGTTAAAATGTGCGCGACAACGCAAACATCTCTTTACTACCACCATGTAGCAGTTTAACAAGCTGAAAATCACAGTGGCTGGCGCGACTGAGAGGCTGGCACAAACGCAGCACCGTAAGCAACCCATCATTAGAGTGACTACAAGCCAACTAAATCCCCCAGCGTGCACCGGGTTTCTCATGACAGCTGACTTAGTCAGTCCGTGCGTATGTGTCGCCTTCGATGCGGCTCTACAGGAAGGCCAGGCGGGGATCGGTTCCAAGCTGCAGGGGGTCAGAAACAGACAGGGATGACACGTTTACCGTGGGGCAATAGGATCCACGTAAGGTGAGCGAGCGGAGGGCCTGGGGAGTAGATACACTCAGCAGACACAGTGTCACCACTAATTAATAGAGACAAATACAGAGGCTGCAAACTGCCGGAGAACACTGACTCTGGCAGACCGCCTATCGCCATCCTCTACCCTATCACTGTCCCTTTCTCTTTTATTATTACTGTCCGAATGGTTGGCAGACAACTGCCTAACTGCTCTGGTTTCCTGAAAATGATTAAAGATGTTTGACGTGAGAAAGTGTCCATGCAGTGGAGCTCAGTGGGAACGTCTTCCTGTATGTATACTAGCAGGCTGGGCGAAGCGAGTGAAGGCAACATTTCCCACAGCACTTACCTATCCAATTGCTATGATGTAGTCAAAATTGTATTTGACCTTTTCACAACAGACTTATGTCACACCGGAAAAGGTCTGGAGTTTTATCTGATTAGGTTAATAGATAAGGGAAAACTATGGGCCCAGTAATTAGATTAGATTCAACTTTGTCACTAAACAGTACAAGTACAGTACAATGAAGTGCAGTTTGTGTCTAACCAGAAGTGCAAATAGAGGAATCCAGAAAAAGTATAAGTATATATGCATGTACAAGTGGAATGTATAGGTGTGCAATTAATGCAAATGCATTACATATGGCAATTCTAAATGTGCAGTGGAAAATTCAGAAATGTACAGAAAATGTACAGGTATTAAGTATAATGTACATACAAGTGAGTTAATAGTTGTGGCAATTCTCAATGGCATTCTCAATTTGCAATTGAGGCAAATAGGAGAAGTAGGGTAGCATGTGCAACTGAAATGCAGAGATAGCAGCAATTATTCCGTCACACCACACTGACCCTTTGATACCTCTAGTAGGTAGGCTGGCTTTAAGAGGGTGTGCGTGTGTGTTTTTGTGAGAAAAATAAAGTCAAAGTCCATCAACAGCTTGTTATTTACACAGCCTCATGCCTTTAAAAGATCAAGTATTCCGAGGTCAAGGGTCAAAAACACAGACAGAGCCCCCCCCACACTCACACACACACACACACACACACAGTCTGCTAGTGTGTTTGATGACAGCACAGTGAGTCTTAATAAAATAATTAGTTATTTGGGATGCATGGAAAACAGATTTTTAGATAGCAATTCTGCACAGTCAGACTAAAATGTTACAATTTCTCTCATGGCTAATATAACAGATACACACAGTCTGCCCCTATAGAGTACCAGCCAGCGGAACCAAAAAACAGACAAAGCCCCAGACATCACAATGGATGCCGATCAACAAGTGTAAAAGGAAACAACAGCCAAACCCTAAATGGGTTCCACACACACACACACACACACACACACACACACACACACACACACACACACACACACACACACACACGACACGGCTGACAGACAACGTATTATTACAGATAGGACTTGATCAGGAGATTGCGTTTCATCGGCCTAGCTGACCCAGGAGCATAGAGGTCCAGGAGACTCAGGATAAATGGGCCCTGTAATGGAGAGGGGAAATACTAGTAGACAGTATTCTTTTTTTCGTCTTTTAAGCAGCTGCTACTTGTTTCTAGGCCTGTGTAGGAAGGAGAGAACAGAGGCGTGAGATATGAACAGGTCATTTCTCTCTCTGATGCACAGACCAGTGCCACACCACTCTGTGCAATGTGTGTTTGGAATATTTATCACTCCTCTAGTGTCTAGTTCATCCAACTGCCCGACCACTACTGTAGGCCAGTCAAAGCAGTGACTGGCGTCAGATGAAGGGGCTAAGGTAGTTAAGGTGATCAAGCGTGGCATGTAACCATGTGTCCCGAGCCATGTTGATCCACATAAACCCAAATGATGAACCGTGAAGATGACATCAAATTCAATTTGATGTCAATGTGCAAATGCGGTTTTATGTCAATAACATCAGAGAAGACCACGAGAACAGAAACAATCTCGTACAGGTTTTGAGGGAATTGATATCTCTCCACCTAAGCCAGCGATTAATGGACAATAAAGCCAAAATGATTGGATCTGGCTGATTCATGGCTATCTTGCTCACGGGCGTGTTCATAAGGCTGGGTCGAAGTTGTGTTTCATGACTCCAGCTGTAGCTACGCATCTCCTTTCATGTAGAATCCTCAATGCAATGCTCAGGCCAATGGGTGGCTGTGACATATTTTCAAAAACATGTTTTGATGTTTTTGTGTGAGTGATTTAAGTGACATTCCAGTGACTGATCAGAGCAGAGGACAGGTGTGTCAAGCTGTGGTATTGTGTAGGAAGGAAGCAACAGTGATTTAAGTGACATTCCCACAGAAGGCACTGACTGTAAAACTTTGGAATGTGACTCACCCAGAGACAGTGACAAGTTTCTGTTTTAAATAAAAACCTTTGAACAAAAAAACGCATTAACATTATGATTAACATAAAGGGGCCACAAAAACCTCTCAATTGCAAAATAAGATCACAGTTTGGGAACCTGTGCTTTTGAATTCAAGTTAAACAACGTGCACCATGGTTGCGCCAAACAGATCCCCAATGACATAATTGAAAGAAAGATGTTACAACAACCAGTAGACTCCACCTCGCACTCCACCTTGTCCGAAAATGAACACATTAGCCAGGTGTGCTGTTAAACCAAAGATGCATATATTTCCAGCCAAACCAGTTATGTGTCTTGATGCTTGTGACATTAGGTTGACTGACCGTAACAAACACAGGTATGCCTTTGGAATGCACTATCAGGTACTTCTCATCTGAACACAACAGGAGCCAGCTACCAACCTATTAGTGGCCAACCTTCCATTTGTTGGTGTTGTAACCCACTGCACTAGCAGAGTCCAGCATGCTCAGTGGGTCAGACGATAGGATCGCAATCAAACGTTAACAAGAGCTGGATTGTGGTCGACTATGCGAGGATAAGCTAGGTGGTTAAAATATCAACTGATGAGGTCTTATTGAACAACACTAACACAACATTTGTTTATTCAAGGCCTAGATAAGGTCCATTCAAAAGATTAAGGTCAACACTTCAATTCAAACAGGTAGAGTTCAACCCTTACAGTGAAGAACAAACAATGTCAACACCAAGATGTTTGGTTTAAAATGATTTTGCGCAGGTAAAGAGTCTTTCGACACTCCACTCCATTTATGTTGCTACTGCTGAGCGTCTTTGAAATAGGGATGTGTAATTCAGCTATAAACCTAAAATGTCAGAAACGTGTGGGGGAAAAATATATTCGTTTTGTGTTTGCTACAATCCTAATAACGCATATTTTCATACTTTAGAGTATTTTTTCTCCCAAACAACTGAGTGGACCAAAGGGACTGTACTGTGTGACTACTGAAGACTAAGTGCTGCTTTCATTTGAACTCCACATTCATTTTATCTGGCTTCCTGCATCCGTAGTTCAATAACTTTGCGACAAGAAAAACAATATGGATAAATCTCGTCATGATTACATTATTGAAAAGTGTTGGCAGGCTAAGCCTACTACTTATTTTTCTTTGCCTCGGCCAGTAATGTTACGGTGAAGCGCAACATCATTGTGATTGCACCTTAGACAAAATATTGAAACATTTTGCCATGACGCAGTAGATTCAGCAGCGGCATTCGGCAGGTGGGTCTTATGATCCTGCTGGCTGTGGATTCCAGAGAAGTAACGTGATATCTCTAGTTGACATTGGCTTGAACAAGTACATATTTAGGGTCACAGAGCAAAATGTTTGCCTACCAAAGTGGCGCATTTTACATTTTGGTCGTAATTAGTCAGACACTCTTGTACAAAGCGACACCCAGAAATGTGTATAAATGTTTTGCACTGGTCGCCCACAGGAATTAATCTCACAACCATGCCGTTGCAAGCATCATGCTCTAATGAGCTAAGCAGAACCACAGGGTACCATCGAGGCGACAGACTACAGATATCACTGGCCTTTAATATACAACATGAATCACACTACACTGGTACGTTTATTATTTGGCCCTTACTGATTGTGTTTGTCAATGGCTGTTTACTAGCCTAAACCAATAACTAATGAAGGGAAGCTTGAACTGGCTTATCAGCCAATGTTTTTTCAACCAGTGCACAGCCAGTTGAATATACACCCTTGCAACAGTTTGGATCCCAGCAGACATGGAATAGGCTTATACAAGTTGGAAGAGGTAGCTTCCCTTCTCTGTCAACACGGAATTAATTAAAGAACATGACTAGGGCTTTTATTGCTAAATCTAATTTTGTGCTGATTCACAAATGTTCTCCACAGGCCTATAAGACAACATGATGTGTGACAGACATAGAAGTGTCACTAATTAAAACAGAAACAATAGCCCTAAAGTAAATGCAATTGATGGCTATATGTTTTTTACATCCCAATCTTTTTGATGTTGCTAAATGAATGCCATACAACTACAGTAACATTTCTTTTTCAACAAGGTTTTGGAGCAACGAGTCCACAATGTCAAGAAAAATGCAAACAAATGAGAAAATGAATAAGTTCTTTTGTTAAAGTATTTTTCCTAAGTCAAATTTTTGATGATCAAAGGTTATTAACTAAATTGGAAAGACTGGAAATCTGACAGACTTTAGTGTTTAGTGTACAGATGGCATGATCATATAATGTGTATTTAAATAGAAAACACTGGGTTAGAATTCAACCTAACCCACGAAGTAACATGAAACATCAATTAACGGGCGACTATGTAAACTCGAACATTGAATGATCCTGCAATAGATGTTGTTCGAACAATAATATTATTTCTTTGTCTCCTTCTAATGTCTCATAATAAAAATGCGAACGTAATTTAAAATAATCAGGTTATGTTACTGAGCTTGGGTAAACTAAAAGTTATACTGCTGTTTATGTTGAAAAAGTAACTAGTAAATGTAACAGACTAAAGTTACTAAGTAACATACTAAACCATGTGTTCAGAATAGTACTGTTAAGTTCAGCACAGCATAGTCTAATACACTATAGTACAATGTAGTCTGAAATGTTGATTATAAACTGGATGGTTTGAATGCTGATTGGCTGATTCCTGGGATATATAAGACAACGGTTATACAACGGATATTATATCACATCACTTTTTACTGCTCTAATTGTGCTAGTTTGTGATATATTGCCGATATACCATGGCTAAGCGGTCCAGGCCAAGTACCACGCCGCCTTATTGCTTAAGCATACCGCAGATGAGACATCACAACACTTTTTGCTAGTCTAATTGCGTTAGTAACCAGTTTATAATAGCAATAAGGCATCTCTGGGGACTAAATATATGAAAGACATCCGTCTATAATTGGATTACATTTTGTCTGACTGGACCAAATAAGGACCAATTACAGTTGTCTATAATTAGGTAATATATAGGCTGGGCAGGATCAGTTACCGGGACAAATCCGAACCAAACATGGACATCTATGTTTCAGCCAAATCGAGGCCTGCACGACACGAACCAAAACAGAACCTAGATGTCAATTAATGTTTCTGATATGGTGTGGAACGGCCTTGATTTTAACATCCATGGACATGGATTTTTGGTAATATACAGAAAAAAATATGACCCAGTCATGGAAGTTGAAATCTAGGCCATTCTGGAGCCAAAGGCAGACAACAAACAACAATAAAGACCAATAAAAGACACAAGACTTTGCCTGACATCAAATATCAAATGCTTGGTGAGATGATGAAAAGGGTTCAGTGAACGTGTTAGCACCAAGACATTGTCAATTTCAAAGACATCTGCTTCCCTTTAAAGAGAAAGGTAGTTCCTGTAATTGTTCCAGATACAATACCTCTGCTCTGGGCATCCAGTAGATCTACTGTCCAAGATCAACAGCAGGCAGAATAACTAAGACACCATTCAACCAGATGAGTAACCTATCACAACATTGTGTCCACACACTAGCAAGATGTATAACAGCATTTCACAAACTAGGGAGCACAATCCCTGATTTTAACCCCCTGATTTGAAAACAGGGTCTTGGATGAAAATGGAGAAAAACACACTTGTTCCCTGGTTTATCCAAGTAAACAGAGTAATCTGTTTTCTGCCAACAAATGTGGCTCAAACTTTTTAACAATTTAAGCTACCAAATATTGTGACCCCATTCCTGATAGCTATGGCTAATAAACACGTGTCAGTTTCGTTTTCCTGAACATTCCAAATTATAGACAGAGTAGCATAGGTTTGGGAACTCCTAGCGTATAGCCTTTTCTGGCTGAAGCCATGTTTTAATAGATTGACATGTTTTAACAAATTTAAATTATCTGTAGGCCAATTGAATTACCGAAGAAAGTTCAGTCTTCATGAGCCCCTGACACCCAATTCAACCAACGTGTGTTCAGAAGTATTACTCGATGTATTGAGCTGTTTTGATAAAATGGTCCCTGGTTTGAACTTAAACCTGTCAGCCAAAGGCTGGCTGTGAGGACTGATTTAGACAACACCCACTAGTACTTGATTCTCAGAGGACTTCTACAAACAACTGCATAACCGAATGTATTGTAAAAATATCACATTAACCATAAACATATATTTGGTATGCATTTGCGTGACCATGAGACCAATGGACCTCTCTCACAAGATTAATTTTAACCTATATAAAGAGAGGTCAAGTTTTTTGTTATGGCTACAACGTTTGTTGTCCACGTGCTGTTTATAAACTGCAATAAGGGGAACCTTCACAGGGCGTGGACACAATTCGTATTCCAATTCTGCATCACACCTACATGTATTGCAAATCCATAGACACAATTTGTCCTTGCTGGTACACTATTAAAAATGTGTAGAACAGTATAATGAGAAACACAGCACCTGAATAGTGATGACCATTTAGCCAATAATAACGCATATCTCAAGTCACTGTGAATATCAAATAGAGGGACAATCCCACTGTGACAGAATGAAGCTGAGACTGATTTTATCACATAACAACATAGGTCAAATAAAAACCAACGATTGCGAACTAAAAACACACTATTCATTAAGAATACTAAGAACAATTTGTGCTCAACATTTGACAATCCACTCGAACAGTGACGATGCAAAGTCTGGTAACAGAACAACGGTGTGCATGTTTTTTGGCGTCATTCGCCGTGCCAGCCCATACCGTTCTCTATTGATCCCGCCATCCAGGTGGAGAAAACTCAAACGAACCGGTTACATTTGCAGGAACAGGCAGATATACTGACACAATCAAATCAATAAGACTACACTGTACACACACAGGTAACAAAATGTCTGCACACAGAACATACATACAGCCCTGCTAGCATGATACGTTAGAAGCATTAACAAACCACTGTCTTTAAAAAGACGTCATTCAAATTTTCTCACACAGAGTGAGAGTTTCACTTAAAATAGGTGCCACAGGCCAGAAGATGTGCATCGGTTCACAGCCGCAGGAACCATATTTTGGGCCTGCAATTTAGAATAAACTCGTTGAGTCACTCTTAAAGTATCCGGGAATAGGCTTGGCAACCGTAGACATTTTACAGAAACGGCTCTGAAATTGCCCTAAGACAGCGGTTTTACAAGAAGCAGCCTGTCTTCACTACATCTGAACCCTCCCCTCCCCTCCTCCTGCACTGCAGACAGTAAGATGACCTCAGAGCAGAACTGGGCAAGTCGCCAGCCGAGCTCCTTCACCATGCAGCAGCCAGCAGGAGCCTCAGCCCATCAGCACACAGATCAGCTGGCCCCATGCAGCTATAAAGCAGCTACAGAGTCCGGAGGAGATGACACACACACATCCCTCCTTCCCTCCCCCGCTGGCACATAATAGATTGGGACTGAATGATAACTGGCAGCCGTGGGACATCCAGAGAGACTTAGGACACTAAGGAGTTGAGAGGGGGTCTGGAGTGTGTGCCAACTGTCATCGCGGCACAGCCCACATGGTGAGAGAAGAGCTGCGGGAAGAACCGGCTGATGAATAGGTTTGGAATTGGTTAGAGAGAAGGGGGAGAGGAGTGTGGACATCAACATCTCTCTCTCTCTCTTAAAAACTCATCTTTAAAGCCTGCAAGGACAGGCGCATCATTCCTCTAGTCCACGAGCTGTAGAAACACACACTGTACACTCTACAGACTGACCTTCTAGGACTGGGTAGGGAGTGGTCACCAACACACCCAGACAACACCAAGCAGAGAGCCTGAAGTGAAGCACTGTCAGGGCCCTAACGTGAAAGGCAAAGGTCAGAGGCTGTCTGCACTGCAGCGCAACTCCACACAAAGCCAAGCTCATTTGTCAACATGTCTCTATACTTTTGTTTGGAGTATCGGTTGATACTACAATGGAGGAATAAGCACTGAAGCTGTGTTTGTATTTTTAAATAAATGGAAACCCATGGTTAGATTTAATGGCTATCATTGTTAACAGCAGCTCATAATTACTTGGCTTACACAATCACTTAATGATGCAACACAATACTATTTCCTGTAATTACCCACTGGGCCAAATGAAAATAATTTGGCTGTGATAGAGTAAAACCCATCCCTGAGGAATAAGAGATGTGCCACATTAGCAAACAGGCTCAGAAAACAGGTAATGACTGGGAGAATTAAACAGGTTGGCAAAGGAAGGGGGGATAATAACGAATATATAAAAGCACCAATAAAGTCCTGTCCTACATAATAATTCCAGGCTAGTTTGCTTATCATTTGTAAATTTTTAATAAAATGTTTTTTCCCCCCAAACTAAAACTCTGATGTCACAATTCCACAGGACGTTAATGCTAACTGTTTTCCCATGTTGAGTAAGAACATACTATTTCACTATTGTATATGTGACACTTTATAACCCTTCTGCCATTTTCAGATAAATCCAAGCAAGAATTTCACAGGGCATTCTATCTACAATAACATTTAACTAGTTATAAACTTCATGTTGTTTTTCAAATAAACAAAAATTGCATTAAGATTTATATAGCCTATTTTCTACTCAATTAAGATAACGATGAAATTATTCAGATCTGGCAAGCCATGAACACGCATTAAACGTCCTGAACACAGTGGTAATCCAGGCCACGCAGTTGCCTGTGTTTAAACCGCTGGGCGCGGGAGCAGAGCTCGCAACAATAGCTGCAATGTCGCACTACTAGCCACATATTTTCAGCTTCAATTCACGCAGCTAGCACATGCTACAACAGAAGTTACAAAAGATGGGCCTACGTATTACATTAACCCCATAGGTCATTGATTTAAAGTGGCAGGCGACAACTTTCAAGCAGGCAGGATCACCCAAGGCGAAGTTCATTGTTTAATTTGTTTGAACGAGCGTGGTCTTATAAAAACCCAGATTAGAAATATTTTTTTTAAAAAACACATAGGTCTTCAAAAACACATGAATATATCTTAATCAGCGATGGGTTCCAGACCACGATAAACAAAACGGGAATTTACTAGCCTGTATGTTTGGTTAATAGATTTTTATCGCACATTGCGAATGCGCTCTCCCAAGGAATCATCCAGTTATCCAAAGCTACGAGACAGCAAGGCGTTAAACATCGTACCCAAAGTATTTCGCTTAGAAATAACATGAAGATCCAATCTTTTCATATTGACAACATTGTCCTGCTTTCGATAGTAAAGCAATTTTTGGAGTAGTATGCAGTATGTTGAAGTGTTGTGAATCTGAATATTAATAAAATGCCTTTTTATTTAAAACAGCCTATTAAAAACAAAAAGAAAGTAATAAAGTAGTTCAAAACCCATTTCTTCAAATCAAACAGACTCAAAATATGATCTGGATTTCTGGTAAGCTAGTTCAGATAGAGAGGTTCATACGTATCTAATTTAATTAGAGAAAGTACAATTTCTACATTGAGCTTTGAACAGAGTAGGATTAAGCTACACGTCATAAGAGGACACAGCCGCTGTTGAAAGGACAACGGACCCCGTCCTGTTACAGACTACAATTTCATTAAAATTGTTTTTTTAAATCTGACTACTTCACCTCCAAAGTGTAATGAATTTCCCACGAGCACAATAAAGTTATCGGTCCACAGTCCTCATGTAGGTCCGTCAAGTTTGCAGTGCGACGGGGCACAAAACAGCGAGCACTGAACTGTCCTTTGCGCTGCAGTCCTTTCTCTGCGATCAACGCCTCCTGTCGCGGTTTAAAGGGGCAGTACACCATTTACAGCCTGAGTCACAAAATAAATAATAGCTTTGTGAATATTTTGACCTTAACGCTGTCAGCCTGACATTATCAGTGTTTTATATACTGTCAGGTGTGTCAGTTACTTTACAAAACAAGTATTAATACTTACAAAACAAGTATTAATACTGGCTTTATTTCACAGAACAACATTCTGGTTTTAGAATGTCTTAATAATACAATTACTTTATATTTAGTATTTGTATGCCAAATTTAATTGTTATTTTTTTGGCAATAAAAAATTTATAGGTATTAACATAACATGTAATATTATGGTTAGTTCATATTTAAATATGTAATAACAATATGCAACCCATAAATTACACTGGAGTCTTATGAAAGATGACATGTTACCTTGTTGTTTAAAATAACATCAGGTTTTCAAAAAAGAATCATCATATTCACCATCATCTTCATCATTATCATTAATACAGAAATAACTCGCAGGGAAATCTAGATTATGTGAAATCTTAAAATAGGGAGGGGATAGATTTAGTAAAACAGAAAACACAGAAAGCACCCTATAGACTATAGATCCTTTTTTCATATTTTTAACTCTGAACAATCATTCAGAATTTGCTCTCACATGCATACATACAAATCTCTGATGTATCTATGCTAATCTATGCTCAAGATCTCAAGGTCTTCTGAATTATATTTAGTACACAAAGCATTTTGTAGGCTTACATATTCCTACATTGTATGTACACATACTATCATAATGAACAGCCAATAGGAGCAGAAAATAATGCATATTAACACCTTCGTAATTTATCCCGAGATATTTATATTAGTGAGGGCATACATTTCTACACCCTTTCTTACTTCCCCCTTAGGGAATCAAACCCACAACCCTGGCATTTAATCTGATATGCTCTCACCAAGTGAGCTCCACAGGGCCTAATCCTAGGCTAATTGATTCCAAACTACGGCCACCTGATAACATCATCAGGGGTCTTTAGATACCATAATAGGCCAATTATGGGTCCAAGATTTTATGGGTGGCTATTGAAGTTGGGACCTTTCAGAACTTCAATGGGACGGTGCCTGCACACAGTGCTTTGATGGCAGACCCACTGCCCCTCCATCCAGGGTGTCCCAGGGATTTATTACCACTTCCTCCATCATGTTACATAATCAGACATGGGCTGTGTGTGTGTGTGTGTGTGTAGGGGAAGTAGGGACTTTAATAATAATGTAAGGAGAACATATATCATCTAGATTGCTCCTCATATGTGGTAAGTTACTTTTAAAGGGTCCGGAAACGCAATAAACTATTTAATTCATTGCTAATGGGCTAACATATTTAGCCATAGGAGGGATCTTGTGGAGTTTCATACAGAGACACATTACAGCACTATAGTGTATACACTGGCATGTTGGAACAAATAAATACCATTCTGAGAAAAGTAGCACAATATATGGAATCTTTTTATTTTAGTGACATCTCCTGGTTCCTGCCGTGGTTGTGTCAAGAGCCTCAGTCTAGGTCCTGGGCTCTGTGTCTCAACTCCCCCACGCAGGCATCTGGAGAAGGGGAGAGGACTTTTCCATTTTCCACCATTGTTTTTTGAAAAGGCCCCAAGCATCAGATGGAAAAGAGTGGCGCAGTCCCAAACAGTTTGCCCATGACTGGACATGCCTAGTCATACACTACTGCCCCAGTCCAATTTGACTGATCTAGAACAAATAAATCAAATCTCATATTTTACCTCCTCAAATATAATTTAAGCATTTTTACTGTCTATACAGAGTACAACAAGTATTCTGGAATGATTAATATTCCAGGGATTGGTCCCCAGAAAAATACTCAACTCTTCCAAAATATTAACCTTTTACTGAAATCTCAGTTGTTAATGGAATCAGCAGACAATAAGCTGTGATACAATCCTCCAACCGGGAATATTTGTACTAGGAAACCAAAAGGTGAATTTGGAGAAATTTCTAGAGTTTGCCACTTTGTATTCCACCCCGTTCCCAACACCCCTCTCTTCTTGAGCCTCACCATCACCTGTGAAATAAACCAATTAAACAACAGATTTTAAGCTTTCAGTGAACTTTGAACTTTACCGTTTCTAAGTATCTTTGAATGTCCTTTCCAGGCCGTGTGGCTGAGTTAAGGCTTTGGGAAGCTCTTTAATGCTCTGAGAAGCTTTCTTTATCTCTGAGCACTCTCTCTAAGCGCGTTTATCAGGTATGGACTCCTCCATCTGCCCCCGTCCCACCCCCCCTGTACCCCCATCCCGTCCATCGAGAGAGATGTTTTCAACAGACAGATTAACCGATGGTGTAGGGCAGGCCATTCCAATCCCTTTCTTCCATTTACCCCAACCAATCAAATCCCTCCTGTCGGGGTCAGACACGTTAGTAGGTTAGCACTGGATCAGGTTCACTGAGATCCCATTAGCTTCAACACCATCTGACACAACCTATACAAACATCATTATGGCACAGCCCGAGTCTGCCTGTGTCTATGAATAGGACCAGGGATGGGTTTTGGTACAGTCTTTGGATGGGACTTTCAACAATAGACCATGCAGCTGTTTTTATAAATGTTTTTTTTTTACCCCCAAACTAAAACTTTGAATAGAAACAGGCGAAACACGTCCGGGTTATTTTCTGATCGGTTCCCTGGAATGACCTCCCCAGGGCTGTTGATGTTTGTCACTAGTGTTTCCAAGGAGCATGTCTGGCAAGTTTATTAGAACAATGAGCAGAGAAACCAAAGTGATGAGCTGATGAATGATTTGCTGTCATCGGCTTTGTTCAATTACCTCATCTTGTTGTGATCACTGAGTGACATAACTACATTTTGTCCTTCATACTTTCTCTTTTGTTTCACAGTAGTTTTTGTGTTTATCTGTTAGCCTTGGCTACCAGGTTAAAGTGAGAATGAGCTAGGAACACAGTGTGAGCACTTTCACCTTGATACAGTGTTCAGAGCGGAGCACACAAGGTAACGTCAGGAGGGGACAGCTGTAACCACGTAAAAGGATTTACTGATGTGATCATACCCATTAACCCTGCATATCCACACATAGACACACACAGACACACAGGCACACACACACGCACGCACGCACGCATGCGCACACACACACACACACACACACACAGATTCAGGCTAGTTGGGATTTCATCTTTCAGTACCTACTAGGTCAGGGATACAGTACTGGACAAACCTTCAAACACACACACACACACACACACACACTTGTCTTTTGGTGGGGGTCTTTAGGAAAACCATCTTAGATAATATTTATATTGTAAACTACCTATTATTGAGTTTAATATTTCATATGATCTCCCTACTCAAAATGTCTTCACTATTATTACACTATTATTTAAATTTATGTCTATTCTCAACATTTCTTCATTATTATTATGTTATTACTTTATATGACATTCCTACTCAACACTCCTTATTATTTAATTTGACACATTCCGCTGTGTTCCACCCTGTGTTCATGACACATTCACAGTTTACTGTCAGCACAGTCTCAATGCTACCATGGTAAGTCATGTAATTCAATCCACTACCCATCTTCCCACCATGTGACATCCTCCCACCCCACCCCCTTCTCATACCCGGGCCACCGCCCGACACATAGCACTGTCCCAATGTCCTGCTCAAAACACAAATTAGAAAATTAAAAAATTTGCATTTAGGCTGCATGGTATCAACTAGGTGAAAAATCCTGTTGTCCTGCCAATGAGCAAGATCGTTAACTCTAATTGCTCCCAGGTCATTGTTGCAGTGTTCATACCTTGCTCACCTTGTAAAATAAGGCTAATGTTTTATTAAAATGACCAGACCCAAACAAATTGCGATAAAGCTCTGGAGAAAACTCAAATATATATACTGTAGATTTATCGTTTTCAAGCAATGAAGTAAAATCACATGCTGTTATGGACCCTGAATACCGGTTTTGAGTTAACCATATTTCACCTTGACAGGTTAGCTAGGCTACATCCACCTATGAAGTATCAAAATGCATATCTAGTAAGCTACCAATATATCTGTACATACTCATTATAACGTTTATGTTTTAAATATATATTATCAATAATTATCACACAGTGAAACTGACGATAGTCTCACATTTAGAACACACATTTAGAACACACATCTGCATTGTGCATTTTGATCATCGTTGTCGTAGAAGCCATTCAACGATGTCATCTCTTGGGACTGGGACTCACCTTGCCGACTCACGTCCTTGCCTTGGTAACGTAAGTGACAGAAAAAAAACATCACCTGAGCCAGATGAGACCCGCAGGCCTTCCTTTTCCCTAAATGCTTTTCAAAATGGCCTGACCCTGCTCCACTCGGTGGACCCACATGTGGGAAAGATTGTACTCAATGACCACTGAAGATGCTGGCTGCGTCGTCAGCATGACACATTATATTATGTATAAGATTACACATTCACTGTTTACTGTCAACACCATGTCAATCTATGTTACCACCACCCCAAAACCCGTCCGTTACAGTATCAACACAGCACCAGGTCTCCCATTGAAAAATAATTTATTTTGGAAATGTACCGTGATCATATATCCATTCAGGTTCATTATAATTATAGGCTCTTTTTTTGCGTACAGTGAAATCACCACACAGAGAAAAAAGCAGATGATATTTAGGAAATGATGATACAATTGTGACTATACCAACACTGAGTCTGTACTGAATGTATGTGTCTGTTCAGCGGGGCTTGGATGGCAGGCACCAGACGGGCTTATCTACCTACCCTCCCTCTTCCTCTCCTGGGCAAACTATACAAACATCTTTTGTATCCACAAACAGTAGATGCTTTGTATAAAGCTCATGTTGAAGAAGTGCTATCATTAATCGTCACAGACAATAGTCTCATATTTAGATTTAGACCTCACAGTCAGTCACACTTGCATTGCGCCTTTCACTCGTCGTCATCGACCTTGCGCGACATGATAGGTTTATCTATCCCGTAGCGATCTCTCTGCGCCAGCTCCATGACAATGTCCCTTACAGAGTCGGTCCCTGAGCCAGACGACCCCCTGGGACGATGAGCTCTTACCACAACAGAAATGTCAGATCACGCTCGCAGTTGATGTTGCAGTGACATTAGCTAGCAAAACTCGTACGCGTCAAATCAAAGGCACTCCTTTGATATCACGTTGTTTTTGATAAAAAAAAATGAAAACATTGTGGTGTCACGTTCAGAAGGTTGGAGCAATGACCAACTCAGCTACCTAACACATCGGTCCAAGTCTACTCCAGGTTTGAAAACTATGGTATTTCTGTTATTCAAATTGTCCCAAATTTCTGAACCTGCTCCTCTCTGTGGACCTGCATCTGGGAACGGGAACACTGAACAAAAAGAAAATTGAAATGCCGTATCTTCATGGTTGTGGAGGCGTGCCCAAGCCCCTGTGTGATGTATTGTTGTGGGCCACTGGGCCTGTCGGCGCTGTGTCGATGGGAATTGTGACTGGGAGTAGGTCATCAAATAGCAGTAGGGTTGTTGGAGGTCTTCCGACCCAGCCCCTATCAGATTCAAAGATGGCTCATTGTAGCTGACGAGCCCATGTGATTGCAGTTACCTGGTCTGGCCCAAATGGTACCTTATTCCCTATTCAGTGCATTACTTTGAACAAGGGCCCATAGTGTACTGGCCAGAAATAGTGCACGGGGAAAAAGTGTTCCATTTGAGACTCAGAGGTAAGTCTTCTTCAGTAATGTCAGATAACAAATAGTTATTAAAATTAGGGGTCATCACCGGGATCTGTTTTCCCTGACCAAACTCTTTCCCGATACTCAAAATAAAAAAAAATGACGGGATCTCGGGGAACAATAGAATATAATTTGTATGGAAAAATACAAAATATGCACATGCGAATATTTGCATGTAATGGATTTTAAGTATCCATTCACATGTTAGACCAGTGATCACAATGCTAGCAGCCTACCTATTTTAAGCTACTCAACACAAGTCCCCAATAGATGCCTTTTACCGGCAATGTTGACTTTCATTAAACTGTAGCAGGTTACAGGCAACGCAACATGTCAATATGGTAGATAATCTGCATCTCACATTTACAAATATCCAAACTGTAGCTGTGTGGCACGGGCTCCAAAATATAAACTGCTACTCACAAAACGGCTGACACATTGTCCTCAAAAGCGCTCGCTCAAGGCGAAATCGACATTTGCAACGTTGTTCAATGTTTACACTAACAGAAGCAAGAGTACGGGCTTGACTTGAAAGTCAGATCTGTGAGGAATTGATCAACCGCCGCGACATCCGTGGTCATGAGTCTTCGCTGCTGTGGCCATATGCTGACGTTTTTCTGTGCAACGCAGCATCTAATATGTTCCCTGGGACCGAGTCAATATGATAAACAGGTTAGCGTGAAGTAAAAAAACACACTTTAACCCCACAACCTTCCTACAGTTGATAGCCAGGTGGTAGAAGAACAAGTAGCTTGCTGATGTCTTCCAGCTAACGGTAGGACAAAACCAACGTGCTTTTCTTTATAGTCCAAATACTGGCCAACAGTGCTTCCTAGGCCTACACTATAGTAAAAAACATCAACAAAATATTGTTGTGACTTAGTTTTGACTTGATTCAATTGCAACAAACACAACTGGAAAACATTAGATTCCATTGTATATTTCTTAATTTACATTGCTCTAATTATGCCAGATTTGTATTGTTCCTGATATAAAACAGCATTCCTGGTTTGAGCGGGAATCCTGGAATGACATATGAATCCCTAGTTGTAATCCACCAGGGCATGTCTAATCCACTGAAGGACACTCAAATTAACAACCCGCAGTCCAACCTCAACATTTTCACTTCAGACATACAGTACATTTCATTTCCCATCTCTGCCCGGTCGTGCAGATGCGTGGGCGGCCAGACCCTTGGTGTACAACACGTACAGCACAGAGCTGTGACCTGTGACCTATCACAGGGCTGTCAGACTCAATTGTGCTATAGGCTATTCCACGCCACAGAGCTTATTCCAATGAATTCCATGGTCCATAAGTCTTACACTGTAGGTCTAAGGTCAATAAAATGTCTCACTTGAAGACACAGAAATGTATTTTGGCTATGTTGGACAGGCTCAAGCATTTTCACGGCCAGAATAGCAGAGGGATGCTTTTGGCCTCTGTTGTCCCCTCCCGCATGTTTCTCACTTTCATCACTTTGTCTATTCTATACCGGTTCTTTTCTCCGTCCTTCCAAATCTAGTCCTCCGCCTCGCTCATGTAGCTCCATTTTCGGATTCCAGTTCCATGGGTATGTGTTATCCAAGTGTGGATCAAAGCCATGACAGTTTTATATTTGTCAGGATGTTCTTCTTTTTTTTTTATTATTATTTTTTTTTTTTTTACAGAATCTTACTCGATTCTTTTCTTTATTGGATGTGTGTAGAAGCGTAACAATGAAAAAAGAAAGAAAAAAAAAACTCATGCAACTCGATCAACCAGCAACACAAAAATAGAAGCAAATAGAAACTATAATGTTCTCAGTAGCTGTCTCTCAGTTAAAGAATGAAAAATAAAAGAATACCAGCACACGCACACAAGAGGTTAAATGTACTGGAAAAAAGTATGCAACTTATGTTGTGATCATTAAAACGTAACTCAATAAAAAAGCAGGAGGAAATCTAGAATAACACCAGTCATGACAGAAAACAAAACAAAAAATGCTGAATTTTAGGGTTTGTTTGTTGTGTTTTTTTGTGTTGTTATCTACTCTCTAGAAACAAACACATGTTGGCCGGTAAGGTGTGTTTGGTTTTCAGAAGGGAACTCAAGTTCCTCTCAGCATCAAACGAAGGAGGAGAACCCAGCAATGGGGGCCCGAGATCCAGTGGCTGGGCTGGGACTGCTGGGGGGCCAGTAGGATAGGGTGTTGGAGTGGCTGGAGGGGGTGGAGTTGGAGAGTTGCTGAGAGGGGGTGGGAGTCCGGCTGCCTTTAGGCCTGAAGAGACTACCTTGGCCTTGAGGGGGGAGACCTGGGTGTTGACCCTGGGTCTGGGCCTGGAGCTGGGGTGGAGGGCTGGTGGAGGTGAGTTGGGGTGGCAGTGGGGGCAGTGGTGGTGGCGGGGCGCAGGGCTCTGCTTCGCCCGACTCTGACTCGGTGTAGCTGTAGGCTTGAGCCCGGGAGATGCCCTTCTGTTGACGGCGCCAGGAGTTGTAGTAGGTTGGGTCACTGATGTAGTGGCTCACAAAGGAGTGGGTCTTCTGCCTGTTCTGGTCCACCTCATACTCACTGTCACTGCCCTGAAGGGGGAGAAGGGAGGATCAGAGGGGTAACAGTGTGGGGGAGGGAGAAATTAGGGAGAAGGGGGGCAGAACGAGGGAGGGAGAGTGTTATTATGAGCATATCTAACATTTCTCTGAGAGATAAGAGGTGTGACAATGCGTGTTATTATTCAATGCAAAATACCTTTAGTTTATTTACACACCACATCACCAAACACGCCAAACATTCTCAAAACCAACACTCTAACCACCAAGCACACAAACCACTAAACACGCTAACCACCAAACACACTCATCTCCAAACTTACTCACCACCAAACACACAAACCACCAAACTAAGACACCACCACACACACTCACCACCAAAAACTCATCTCCTAACACATTAACCACCAAGCACACGCATCTCCAAACATACTATCCATCAAACTAATTCACCACTAAACGCACTTACCACCAAACACACTAACCACCAACCTAAGACACCACCAAACACACTCACCACCAGACACCAACCACCAAAATAACTCGCCACCAAACACAAACACATCAAACACCACCAAACACACTATCCACTAAACACACTGACCACCAAACACCCAAACCATCTAATAAACACACCACTAAAGACACAACCGCCAACCACACTCACCACCAAACATAAACACCACCAAACACACCAACAACCTAACAATCTCACTACCATCAAACATATACCACCACCACCAAACATGTACAACTGCAACCAGTCACATAACACCACCACCAAACACATGCAACCACCACCAAACATGTACAACTGCAACCAATCACATAACACCACCACCAAACACATGCAACCACCACCAAACACATACCACCACCACCAAACACATTCAACCACCACCAAACACATACAACATACACCCCGCCACACACGCATATACTAAGCATGATTGCAAAGGAGGATGATTTGTTAATGGACATGCAGATTAATCAGATCATCAAAATAGATAAACACAGCCAATTGATTAGGTTTTACATGAAGTAACCATACCAACAGCCATATGTGTAGATAATATCAACTATAGGTAACCGTCGGGTACAGAACGAGGTAGGAAGACACAGGAAAATGCTAAAGGCCCCTAGAGGAGTCTGAGAGAGAAGAGGATAGGAGAGGAGCGAAGGAGCAGGTGGATGGGAGCTAAGGACCAATCAGTCTCCTACTAGCAGTCTATACAAACACACAAGCAGGCAGAAAGCTACAGAACCTCACCCAATTCTGTGGAAGTACACGTAGGCCACCCGTCCCATACGAGAACACGAGGGCCTCCTATGGGTGACATGGACAAAGACATGGTTTAGAACACCACAGTACGTCATGACCTCCGTCCACCATAACCTATCTTGGGACCCTCAGCAGCAAATATAGGTGCATATGGTGCTTTTTCCCTAAGTAGCTTAAAGTTCCTTAGTTCATTAAGAGTTACTTAGTGTACAGTGAACTCCAACAGTATTTGGACAGAGATGCTTGAGGGGGTACTCCAGCACTATGGATTTCTAATGACACAGTGACTGCGAGGTTATATTATAGACTATCAGACGATTGGACAAACCATTTACCAATTACTGTATCTTTTGTACATACACTGCCTTCAGAATATATTCACGCGCCTCTTCAATTTCCCCAAATTGTGTCGAGTTATACACCTAATTTATAATTGCAGAAATTAAGAATTTCTTTTTTTTTTAAATATCTCTCGTACATTACATAAGAATTTGGACCCATTGATCTTCCGTTCATCATCCACCTGTGGCCACCTGCGGCAAATCCAATTGATTTGACATGATTTAGAAAGGCACACACATATCTATTAAAGGCCCCACACTTGACAGTGCATGTCAGAGTAAAAAATAAGCCATGAAGTCCAAACAACTATACATAGACCTCTGAGATAGAATTGTGCCAAGGCATATATCTTGGGAAGGTTATAAAAAAATGCTATAGCATTGAAAGTTTCCAAGTGCACCGGCGTTCTGAAATGGAAGAGATTTGAAACCCCCAAGACTATTCCTAGAGCTGGGCATCTGGCCAGAGTAACTAACCAGACAAGAAAGGCCTTGGTCAGGGGGATGACAAAGAACACAAAGGCTACTCTAACAGAGCATTCTCTGCAGAGATGGAAAACCTGTCAGAAGGAAAATCATCTATGCAGCACTTCACCAGTCAGGCCTTTATGATAGAATGACAAAACAGAGGCCATTCCACAGTAAAAGGCATATAGCATGCCGTCTAAAGGACTCTGAGAGCATTAGGAAAAATAATATCTGGTCTGATGAGACCAATATTCAACTACTAGTCTGAACGCCACACGCTATGTCTGGTGAAAATAACATACTTCTTATAACCTAGTTAATATCCTTACACTGAAGCACGGTGTTGAGAGCATCATGTTGCGGGGATGCTTTTCAGCAACAGGGACCTGGAGACTGATCAGGATAAAAATATAAATGAACGGAGCAAAAATACATTTAGGTGCTAGAAGAAAACCTGATCCAAAGCACACAGGTCCTCAAATTAGCAAAGATTCATCTTTCAGCATAACAAAGATAAGTGTGTGAATGTCCTTGAGTGGGCCAGCCAAAGCCTGGACTTGAACCCGATTGAACATTTGTGAGGAGACCTGAAGATTGTAGTTCACCGTTGCTCCCTAGAGCTTGAGAGGATCTACATAACAATGGGAGAGACTGGCCAAATCCAGTTATGCAAAGATAGTAGATGCAAACCAGAGAAAACTTAAAGCTGTGATCTTCATTTTTTTTGTACATTTGTTTCGCATTTAATCCATTATAAATTAAGTCTACAATACAATGAAATGTGGACAAATTGAAAGGGTATGAATACTTTTCAAAGGCAACTGGATTCAATGCTGTTTCTTATTAGGCAGGTTTGTTAGTTGGCATTGTTAAAACATGAGCAAGAGAACTCAATGTCAATGTCCAGTCTTAATTCTAGGCTTTAGATTTGTATTTGGAGCCTTTTGCTGGTGTCTGAAAATATGAGGACCAAAGGTGTAAGAATGCAAGTCCAGCTGTCCATCAGGAGGCAGATAAATCAGAATGAATTTACTACAGAACGGCGCTAGACGTGGATGGGTCAGTCACTAACATCCACAGATGAATTCACCAACCAAACTACAGAGGCTGGACTGCAAGGAGAAATACCACTAGTTAGCCTCAGAAAACAGGATGGCCTAAAGGAAATAACAAAAATAACAAATGTGGAAACATTACACAAAGATCAACAATGTACTGTACACCGACGAATGTATACTGTGATCTTCCTGCTCAGCCTTAGTTGTGTGATACCACCAAGACATTCACAACAGAAATTACACAATTTCAAATTACTCCGAGTATTTCCAATAATTAGCACATTCCCAATAATCAGACTATATCCAGTAAAAAAAGCTGCCAGTCCACACAGCCAATGATTGATGAGCCCAGGGGCTCTAGCTTTCACTAAGTCAAGCTCAAATGTTAAAGCAGCTATTAACAAAAGGTAACGTAACAAAGACCCTGTCTTTTTCTTTTCAAGACAGTATCAGTTTTCAGCAGCTCAGGAATGGAATGATGGGGCTGATTGAAGTCCTTTAGCCCTGGTCTATCTCTTTTACTTTGGGGTCCCCAAGGCGCTGGTATTGGCCCCTGATGCTCCACAGAAAGGGCAGTCACTTGTAGGAATTTGACTAAACACGTGTCACCTGTGGCCAAGCTCGTATTCCATAATCTTCTGCTAACTCTTCTCAATCCATGGCTCATGTCTCAGACCCCCCCCACCATCCCCTCTATAACCTATCATCTTCCACTAGAGGTTCTCATGCAAAACTCTCACATTTAACTTTTTATCTATGTCAGAAACCTTCATGACTGCCAGAGAGGCTGATGACAGTCATGCATTACAGAAAAAGGTCACGGTTTATTTGTTTCTGCAAATCCGCCCTCCCCCCACTCTTTTTTCTCCTCACTCTCTCTCCCCTCCTCCATTGGCCTACAGGGAATCCAAAACAGAAATTGCATGAAGCAAAGTTCTCAGCTCAACTACCACTTGTGTAGAGGGTGGTGCTTAAACTGGCACACATTTAACAGTTTCCTAACTTAACCTAGCACAACATTTAACAGTTTCCTAACTTGTCCTAGCACAACATTTAACAGTTTCCTAACTTAACCTAGCACAACATTTAACAGTTTCCTAACTTAACCTAGCACAACATTTAACAGTTTCCTAACTTAACCTAACACAACATTTAACAGTTTCCTAACTTAACCTAGCACAACATTTAACAGTTTCCTAACTTAACCTAGCACAACATTTAACAGTTTCCTAACTTAACCTAACACAACATTTAACAGTTTCCTAACTTAACCTAGCACAACATTTAACAGTTTCCTAACTTAACCTAGCACAACATTTAACAGTTTCCTAACTATGGAGTTTGCTCAGAGAATATGGTCGTCATGCACTGTATCATTAGCTGCATATATTACGTGTGTCTCTCTAGTGAAGAAATTTCCCGTAACAGCTGCATCATCTAAATTGACGTATCAATGGTCTCTGAGTCACCTATTGTAGCAGTAGCTTCATTGTGACCACTTGAACCCCACTAGGCAGTGATGGGACAGAATGAAAGGCATTCTTGTCATGCCTCCTCCAACTTCAGCAACCCTAGCAAAGACAAACAAGCATCTGATCTCAGAACAGATTAATTTAGCCTCTCCAAGTCAAATGGCATTACCTCACTCAGTAAGTATTAGCTAACGCTGTGTGCCTAAAGGCTGCAACAGTGAATGCTTGTGTACAGTGTTTGTATGTGGGAGGTTGTGGTGTTGGCTGTGTGTGAGAGAGAGAGTGGGTGGCTGGTAGGGGGAGTGCCGTATTGACTCACTGGATTGTGTCTCATTTCGGCCCACCCTCACTAGCATTTTGGAGTCGGTGGGGATAACAGATGTTTCGTTCTCCAAAAATGTTCCCATCCACCACTCCCCCGCTCTCCCCCCTCTCTCTCCCCCTCCCCCTGTGTCTCCATTCCATATCCTTGTCCAAAATAAACTCAAGGATCCTATTGTGGAACCCACGCTAAAATAAGAAGTGTTAAAATATGCCTTGAGGGGGTCTAGCCTGTGAAAGAGTGATTCATTGGAACACATTAAAGGCTAATTAGAGAAGATGACTGTAGTGAACAAGCCATGGCTCCAGGCTACAAGTAGCACTAATCTGTCTCAAGGGCAGTGACCATTCTATCTGAGGATGAGAGGAGACACACAGCATGGTGGCCCGTAGCACATCCCAGACAGCTCTTTGCAAAATTAGGACGTTAACTTACTGTCCAGACAGGTTAACAATCTCTCTCATTAACAGGCGGGATATTTCTGACAGCCATTTGTCATGCAGACGGTGGTTTTCATTTTCAACGTTGACGGTGATATGTTTTATGTTGATTGACTGGACATTTTGCTACTGTCAACAACAGTGCAAACAACTTACCAGAAATTGATATCCAAAATAATGGATTGAATATTAAAGAGAAGGAATAACCTCCAAAATATATCAAAAAATAATTCACCTAGTCATTTCACCTAGTCAGAGAAAGTTTTTTTTAGTAACAGTGTTTTTTGTTGTGTGTGTGTGTGTGTGTCGCTTGCCGATATATATGTGAATGGAAATCCAGCCATATATGATTTGGAGCAGGATGTCAGGGCTACAATTTCCCAGACGTATCAAATAAGACTCCAGACGCTAGATTATTTTGTTGTGTAACTTTGCACCACCTTCTGAGGTGGCACGTGCACATTTTCAATACAGGTTTCTGTCCAGAGTGCACGCATATCACCAGATTTTCCCCCGACTGATGGCCACAATCCTGCATGGTACTTCTTGAACACACCGGTGTAAATTCAAACTCTGTGGAAAATTCAGCGTTTTTATTCTCTCTCTCGTAATGTAAATAAGCCCTCGGTGTGACTACGCAGCTCCAAATCCCCTGCATCATGCACTGCTGTTGTTTAGGACGAACGGATTAATCAAAGGGTACTGACACATTTGGCTCCGGGCTAAAAATACAAAAACGTTTCTGTTGTCTAAGTGAAAATGTCCATCATCTGAATTATAATTAATTAATTACAGCATTTTATAGTCATGTATTTCCACTGTCTCTCTAACACTCTCTCTGTTTTAATGACCATAACATACAGCCTGTTCTATTTTTGCATGGTTCCAGGATGTGACATTATATGACTTCATAGCGTTTCTCCAGACGAACCCACAGAGCTCTTCCAGTCAAAACAATCTGCCCGTCATCGGAGACAATGATAACACAGAAGAGGTCCTTCCCAGTCGTCTAACACACACGAGGAACACTCAGACATTTTACTTTTCTCATGATGAAGCAACACACTGTCCGAGTCACAAATGCCCCCCTACTCCCTCCATATTTGCACTACTTTGTGACCAGGGCCCTTAAGCCCCATAAAAGGAATAGGGTGCCATGTGGAACACAGGCCCTTCAGAGATGAGATCACTCGGTTGCCTTCAGCTGGTCCCAATCCAGCCACACTCACATAGAGGCTGTGACACTGACAGCATGCTGCCCCTCTCCTTGGCTGCTGGACCGCTGGGATTCGGGTAACAAGCACAGCAAACGTGGTGGCCCTTATTAACTTAACTTCTTCTTCCTCCAAATCCCTTCTGAAGGGGAGGACAAGAGCCAACTCATACCTGCCAGTGAAGGACTGGCGGACCATAGGAGACCAATGCCGATGCAATGTGTGTGTGTGTGTGTGTGTGTGTGTGCGCGTGTGAGCTAAGCTGATAGCCTGGAGTTATCTGCTCAATAAAACCTCAAAGAGATAACACATTCCTGGTCATGTGTAGAATGGACCACTGTTTGCTGCCAAGGCTGTGCTGTCGGGGCGGATGGCAGGATTATTGTGGGGCTCGGAGAACAAGCTAAGCCCTGCGTGTTACCGAGCCCATCAGCGGTGACTCCTGCCTGGCCCGCTGATGTCTAGGGCGGTTAGCCGGTTTGTCAGCAGAGGGTGGAGCTCTGGCGAACCAGACAGGCTACTGTAGTTGAGCTTGGGAGGGCGGAACAACAGATATGTCAGCCTGACGATGACATGCAAAAATGCCTCATATTGGCGGATGTTTTGGTTGCAAGGAAAGGATCTGTCGATAGCAGTTCATTGGTAAGGGATATTTCTCCATGGATGTTAAAAGAGCTAAGCTCTTGATAAGGCAACAGCTGGAGAGAGACGCCTGGCCTTTGAGGAATTCACAATGGGATGTATTTAGTCGACCCTGAGGAATCTGTCCCAAATGACACCTTATTATCCTAGTGCACTTCTACAGACCAATAAGAAACTGGTCAACATAGGGCACAATCGGTGAAACAGGGTGCGATTTGGGAGACATTGATAGTCACCCCTAGGTAACTTTAGAGAATAATAGAGTAGGGAATTCCAAGATGAAAGAAAACATGGAAGGAGCATAAACCATGAGAATTCAGGACCACTTCCTCCCTTCCTTAGATGTGAAAGACCAAGAGAAAGTGACAGAGAGAGAAACTGAGAATGAGGGAAACAGAGAGGGAGTGAGAGAGAAAGAGAGAGAGAGAGAGAGAGAGAGAGAGAGAGAGAGAGAGAGAGAGAGAGAGAGAGAGAGAGAGAGAGAG
>JACXGI010004298.1:0-54887 GCA_016801175.1 Esox masquinongy
AGTGCTGGAAAATGATGGTGGCCACACAAAATATTGACACTTTGGGCCCAATTTGGACATTTTCACTTAGGGGTGTACTCACTTTTGTTGCCAGCGGTTTAGACATTAATGGCTGTGTGTTGTGTTATTTTGAGGGGACAGCAAATTTACACTGTTATACAAGCTGTACACTCACTACTTTACATTGTAGCAAAGTGTCCTTTCTTCAGTGTTGTCACATGAAAATATATAATCAAATAATTGCAAAAATGTGAGGGGTGTACTCACTTTTGTGAGATACTGTTAGTTCTGCACAGTTTTCCTGGTGTTGCTAATTATTTCAACTCACAATAATCTTGGTTAAGCATTGGCATAGCCTAAATATATAATGTGTTTTTTTTATCAAATTAATATCAAGTAAAATATTAAAAATTAAATTTACAATGATTACATTGTCAATTTTTAAATGCTTTGTATCATCCAAAGCGACTTACTGTGACGATCCCAGCCGAACAGGATCATTCTGGTTCATGTTTTCTCTGTCTCCTTGGGTTGGTCATGTCCTTGTTTAGTCTTTCCTGTTCACGTTTGAGTTATCCAGTTCATTTCGTTCACCTGTGTTTAGCCCTCACCTGTTTCTATTCTCCTTGTTTCTCTGTGTATTTAGTTCAGCCTATTTCTCCCAGTCTTTGTGGATTTCTCCCAGTCATTGTTATGTTACATTCCTGTCTGTCTCGTGTTTTTGGCATTTGTTGTTTAGCTTATCAGTTTTGTATTTTCCAGCGCATGGGGCTTGGTTTTGTTTTAAGTTGCATTAAAACCCCCTCAGTTGCTCCTGCATTTGCTTTCGCCTCCCATCCTTCAAACGTGACACTTACAATTTAGTCTGAGAACAATCATATCATACAACTACAAACCTACAAAATAGCTCTAAACACCAAAAATAATAATTCACATACGTAACTGATTATTATTATCAGCTCACATTCATGGAAATGTCTAATATAAATATATTGTATATAATGTACAAAATTAAATAAATAATATTAAATAGATCAAATATCTAGGCACTAGTAGTTAGAGGCCCTGGTATTGGTTGTGGCGGGACCGAGGGGCCCCTGTTTAGGTTACAGATGGACCCTGCTTTGGGTTGTGGAGGAAGGGCCTTAGTATGGTTTGTGGAGGAGTACTGGTAAGAGTGGAGGTGGAGCCGAGTGACCCTGGTATGGGTTGTGGAAGTGTCCTGGTATGGGTTGTAGAAGGGCCCTGGTATGGGTTGAACCCTGGTAGTACTTGAAGGGCTGAAGGATCAACATTTTCAATCGGTCTAGCTATCTACATTTTGCATTCACAGTAGATTGGCCCAGGTGCCTCTGACCATTAGGGGCCTCAGTGTGCCTTGTAGCTTGAGGCCCCTAATGGTCTGAGGCCCAGGCCCCATTTGCCCAGTCCATAATCTGGCCCTGGTAGTGTGCCAGTGACTGAAGCTATGGCAGAGGTGCCCGAAGAGGAGCAGGTTGAGGGACAGCTGGCAGGAGTTTGAACACAGAATTTTCAGACAGAATTTTGTAATGCTTCATCTGATTAATCCATTCCTTATGTTCATATTCTACACTTTAAATTGACTTATGACATTGTTTTGAGCATCATATTTCAAGCCTATGCTGGAGGTAACTTATCCATCAGGTTCATGTGGATAAGAGTGTTTAAATAACTTAAATGTAAATTATTTCATAGGACATGGATATCTGTAAAATATCAAAAACAGTATGGCATGTAATTTTTCTGAAGGACTATTCTCAGAACATTTTCTTGCCACAATAAACATATAGGATTATAGCTACATCTAAAATGCTGAATGTTCTCAGCTTCATGGGACAAAGAATTTCAGGAAATTAGCTTTAAAATAACAAACATATACTTGGAGAATTTTTTTAATTTAAAGAAATTGTTTAAAAATATTATTATGATAGGGAGGGTTAAGGTTAACTCTCTAAAATTATTACATGTTGTGGAGTGAGGGGCTCAATGTCGCTTATCGTTGTGTGCCTAGCTACGCCCCTGTCATGCCCCCTGACCACCCCCACCACCTAAGCCCCTTTTTGATCCAGAAAACAACCTGTACCACTGCAAAAACTTGACCGATAGGGCGCAGCCATCTTGACATAGTCAGGTTAGTGACATCATGTGCATGGTTACTTCTCACTGACCGCTAGCAGTAATAACTTGACATCAAATTGACAGATAGACAGCAGCTAGTCCAAAAAGAGATGCAAAGGGGGGTCCTAGTGTATAGCTCTAGGCTGTACAAATGAATTTGACAGGACAGAATTAATACACTACCATGCCCACCACTCAAGCAGCAATCAGTGTTGGGAAGATGTCTTGCAGCTATAATGCCCCAAAGCCCACCTGTTGCCCTGGATTCAGGCTTTAAAGTGCAAAATTCATAGATGAAAAGGGTATATATTAATATAATAAAAGTTGAAATGCCTCTGCCAGGGCTTGACATTAACACTTGTCTGTTCGTCCGGGAAAAGTAAAAAAAAAAACATTTGGTCAAGAATGTAGACTGCTCTTGTCCAAATTGACAAATAAACTAAATCCTTATTTAGCACCAATTACGGAGATTGCATGGGCTAAACTAATTCAGCTGCCAGTTGGTAGCTCTTAAAGACTATTTTTGTCACAAGATCTCTGTGGTGTGTCTGCCTGCGATTTTACCAATTTGCATGCTTGAACATCGTATTCCGAGAGCAAGTGATAGCTAAAGTTAGTCCATCAAAAACTTGTCTGATAGCTGTTTCCGAAGTATTTCTGTCATTTGTTTGACCCAGATTAATATTTGTGAAATTGCGTGATATTGCGCTTACCCTGATGTGGAGTCAGTTTGTTTCCGATTACAATGCAGCTTTTGTGGGTTGGGACATACTGCATACTTTCAATTCATGAATTTGAACGATGCTAATAATGCTTATTCCAGGCTGGGACTGAGGTGAATAATGTCCTGTTGTGAAAAATGACTCCATGGGCCTTAAAAAACATCTCAGGGGGTTGGCTGTCAAAATTAGGCAAAATACATGGAATTTCTATTTCGGTATTTTCTGCTATTGGACAAGAAAGAAATCTGACCCAATTGAGTTGCTTAGATTATATTTTCAGATTGGCCGAGATCTTGGAATATACGCATGGTACAGTACCCTGCTAAGAGGCATTGTAGATTGCATCAGGATCTCTATACTTACCAGAAAAATACTTCACTGCTTTTAAAAAACTGTCTAGCTAACTATTTCGGTCACCTGAATTTACATCAAGCAGTAGTCAATCGCCAAGATAAAATATCACTGTACATATTAGGCATAACTTCATGAACATATAATATTATTTTCCTATGTACATTTTTTATTGTTTGTACTATTCTATATCACACCATTATATTACAGTTGGTTATCATGTTTCAGTTCCACTTTAATAGCATCAGGCAAGCTCAGGGCATATAGTTGATTTTCTTAAAACATAGGAAAAGAGACATTTTAAAATGTTGACCAATTGTTTGGTATACTGGACTATCGGTCAAATTCTTAAGGTCTGCTCCATTTAGTTTGCTATATACATTGTGACAACTAGAATAATGAATTGGAAACTCTACTCACTCTGCTTGCCCAGGATGCATTAGCTGCCCTTTTTGGCGGGTCTCTCTTGGAAAAGAGGTCTTCTGACCTTAAGAAATCCTCCAAGTTAAATTAAGCACACCTTAAATATTTGAAAGAATTTCAGATGTCATGTATTTGACCCAGGTCTGATAGCTTAGCTTCTTATTTTACCTCAACTGCGGTCTTGGGTTGGAAATTGTAGCTGATGCAGCAGGAGCAGTTCTGTGTCTGGTAATCTTGTCTGTTCCACATAAATATTACACTGGGAATAACAGTTTGCTAAAAAGTACATGAAAGAGCCTGTAGAGTTCTGAAAAAGGGTATAGTGGACAGATGAGACAACGATTGACATGTATTAGAGTGACAGCAAAAGGAAAATGGGGACATAGAAAAAAACTGCGCAAGATTCGCAGTATACCACCTCATATGTGAAATATGGTGTAGGGAATTTTATGGCTTGGGCATGTATGGCTCAATGGAATGGCTCACTTTTTCATAAATTTTCACTGGTGATGTAACCATGTAAGGGAGTAAAAAAATATTCTGAAGTGTACAGAAAGGTCTTGTCTGCTAACTTACAAGCAAATGCCTCCAAACTTATGTGATCATACAGGAAGACAATAACCACAAACATACTACCATAGCAACTAGGGGGTTTGTCAGGGCCAAAAAGTGGAAAGTTATCCAGATTTAAATCCATATGAACATGCCTTTCATTTCTGAAGACAGGACTTTAGACAAAAGCACCTCAAAACAAACAGCTGTTTGGTTGGGTCAATGATTAAGGTTGTTATTGAATGCAGAGGATATGTGATCAAATGCAAAAAAATAAGTGCTTAGTTTGGACATTATATATCTGTCCAAAAACATTTAGTGCCTGGAATAGGGGGACTATCTATAAAAAGTGTTTTTATTTGAAAATGGTAAAACCAATATGCACTCAAATGAAACCAAAAGATATACAACACCGTTTCCAAAGTTTAAAATGTAAATATAAACAGAATGCAATGATGTGCAAATCATTAAAACCCTATATTCAATAGAAAATAGTACAAAGACAACATATCAAATGTGGAAACTGAAACATTGTATTGTTTCTTGAAAAACCTATGCCCACTTTGAATTTGATGCCAGCAACACATTTCAAAAAAGTTGGGACAGAGGCAACAATTGACTGGAAAGACTTGTGTAATGTTAAAAAATTAAACTGGTGGAATATCACACAACTAATTAAGTCAATTGGCAACAGGTCAGTAACATGATTGGGTATTCAAAGATCATTCCAGAGAGGATGGGTCTGTCAGAAGTGAGGATGGGGGTGGGTTCAGCACTATGAGAAAGACTGTGCGGGCAAATAGTACAACAATTTAAGAATGTTTCTCAACGTAAATTTCTAAAGAGTCTGGGGTTCTCATCATCTATGGTACATAATATCATTAAAAGATTCAGAGAATCCGGAGAAATCTCTGTAAGCAAGGGACAAGGCCGAAAACCAAAACTAGATGGCCGTGATCTTTGGGACTTCAGCTGGCACTGCATTAAAAACAGACATGATTTTGTAGTGGAAATCACTGCATGGGCTCTGGAACACATCCGAAAACCATTGTCTGTGAACACAATACATCGCTGCGTACACAAATGCAAATTAAAACTCTACCAGGCAAAGAAGAATACATATATAAACAAGATCCAGAACTGCCGCCACCTTCTCTGGCCCCGAGCTCATTTAAGATGGACTAAGGCGAAGTGGAAAACTGTCCTGTGGTCTGACAAATCAAAATTTTTAATTATTTTAGGAATCATGGATGCCGCGTCCTCCGGACTAAAGAAGAGAGGGTCCATCCAGCATCTTATCAGCACACAGTTCAAAAGCCAGCATCCATGATGGTATGGGGTTGCATTAGTGCACATGGCATGGGTGACTTGCACATCTGTGAAGGCACCATTAATGCTGAACAATGTATACAGGTTTTGGAGCAGCATATGCTGCCATCTGGACGTCTTTTTCAGGGAATGCCTTGCTTATTTCAGCAAGACAATGCCAAACTACATTCTGCATGTATTACAATAGCATGGCTCTGTAGTAAGAGTCTGGGTGCTAAACTGGCCTGATTGCAGTCCAGTCCTGAAAACGTTTGGCACATTATGAAACGAAAAATACGACAAAGGAGACCCTGAACTGTTGAGCAGCTGAAATCCTATATCAAGCAAGAATGGGAATACATTTCACTTTCAAAACTACAGCAATTGGTCTCCTCAGTTCCCAAATGCTTACAGAGTATTGTTAAAAGAAGAGGTGATGCAACACAGTGGTAAACATGCCCCTCTCCCAACTTTTTGGGAACGTGTTGCTGGCATCAAATTCAAAATGGGCATGTAATTTTCCAAAAACAATAACATTTTTCAGTTTCAACATTTGATATGTTGTCTTCGTACTCTTTTCAAAAAAATTTACATTTACACAGCGTCCCAAATTTTTGGAAACGTACTTAATATAACCTGATTGTAATTATTTGATTTTTAATCCCAACATTTTGAATTTCAAACTAAAATAAGAAAATGAACAATTACTTTCCCAATATTTTTGAAGGTTTGTTCTTTTTGCTTTATTATGTGTGGAAAGGTTCAGCATATTTTGACCTTTTAAACATGACTTAACATCAGTATTAATTTGGTTTTTAATACAGCTAAATTCCCTAAAGGATTATTAAACAAGTTGTGTCCATGTGTCAAAGCTTCCATCCCTTGAAGCTGGAACGGATGTCCGCACTGGCAATGACATTGCCGGTACAATGATACAAGACAGGCTTTTTGGATTTCTATGAGCTGTAAGCCGTATTCATCAAAATTGAAACAAAAAAGACTTGAACTCTTTCACTTTATGTGTAGTGAATCTAGAATATATGAAGATGTCACTTCTTGATTTGAATTACAGAAAAAAATGAACTTTTCCACGATATTCAAATTTTTTTGAGATGCACCTGTATATGATGTGACGAGATGCATGATGTGACAAGATGCACGTCTTAGGTTGTCCCGTTTACAAAAGTAGGATCTTATCTCTCTTTAGCGAACCAGTCTTCTTCACTGGCCACATTCCAGACTGTAGGAGGAAGTACCGTCTGCACAATTAATCATGTTGCACAAGCTAATATCAAACACCATGTTTTCCCCTGAATCTTTAGGGATCCTATCTCCCCAATGTTGTCATTTCATGTCATTTGAAGTTCCTCCCGTGCTTGTCGTCCAGATTACAAAGTTACGGCCAGCACCATCCACATACAGCTCCGGAAAAAATTAAGAGACCACTGCACCTTTTTCTTTCCTTTCCAAAAAAGTAAAAAAGGAAGGTTTTGAGTGAGGAACAGAAGGGTTAAAATTAAGAGACCCCTGCAAATTGAACCCTTCTGTTCCTCACTCAAAACTTTCCTTTTCAACTTTTTTGGAAAGGAAAGAAAATGGTGCAGTGGTCTCTTAATTTTTTCCGGAGCTGTATATACACATACCTAAGCTCTAGAACTGTCTGAGAAATGGCCCTTTAATTGTACATCTGGGGTTACTATACATCACCTTCACCCATTGGATGGCAGATGCACTAAAATTAAAATCCTTCAGACATTTACTTATAAAATCTAGTCATACTTTATCAAAGGCTTTTTCAAAATTTGGTATCAGGCCAGGTATATTAGCCTTTTCGTATTGTTCTATTATTTCTAGTAATTGACGTATGTTATCTCCAATGTATCGTCCATGGATAAAACCAGTCTGATCAGGATAAATAATGTCCAGTATATATTTTTTGTGCAATGTGCAATGCATTTCCCTCTAATTTCACACAATCAATCAAATGTATTTTATAAAGCCCATTTTACATCAGCAGTTTTACAGATACCCAGCCTGAAACCCCAAAGAGCAAGCAACAAGTGTTAATGTACAGTGGTTAGGAAAAACTCCCTAGTAGGGTCCAAAATTAATAAGAAACCTAGAGATACCTATTTTAGCATCACAACATTTAATTTATTTTAATTAAACCTTTTTGCCGGACCGCGTAAGCGGAGCCGGCCTGGAAGAGCGAATGTCTCTTACTGACTGACTGACTGACTGACTGAGTGATTGAGTGAGTGACCTTGTTAAATAGCGTAGTGGTTAGAGAAGTGGGCCTCCAAGCTACAGGTTCTGCGATCGAATCTCCTCACAGTTAAAACAAAGTATGCATTTAGATTTGTTCCAGATAGACAAAAAGTTTCCTGGCTATAACCTTCAGTATCTACATTATAGTAAGCCTAAAATAAAACTGTTTACGGTTATATTGCAACTGTTTCTGGTAGATTTTCGAAGTACGCATCCGTGCATGCTTTTTGGGTCAGGATAGACAAAAACTTAGCTGGCTACTACATTCAGCAGCTACGTTATAGTAAGCCTATCCGGATAGACAAAAACTTTGCTGGCTATAACCTTCAGTATCTACACTATAGTAAGCCTAAAATAAAACTGTTTACGGTTATATTGCGACTGTTTCTGGTAGGTTCTCGAAGTACGCATCCGTGCATGCTTTTTGAGTCAGGATAGACAAAAACCTAGCTGGCTACTACATTCAGTAGCTACCTTATAGTAAGCCTAAACTAAAACTGTTTACGGTTATACAGTATTGCAACTATTTCTTGGGGATTTTCGAAGTACGCATCCGTGCATGCTTTTTGGGTCAGGATGGACAAAAATTTTGCTGGCTACATACAACCTTCAGTAGCTACGTTATAGTAAGCCTAAACTAAAACTGTTTACGGTTATATTGTGACTGTTTCTGGTGGATTTTCAAAGGTACGCATCTGTGCATGCTTTTTGGGGTAAAAATATAGGCTTTATCAAAACCCCTTGGGCAGTAAAAGATTCTCTCGTCTTTTCACTTGACGAGAAAGTCAGTTATCGTCACCTATAGTTATTGTATCAATGTCATTCACGAATGAAAGAAAAACAAATGTTTTTGTGCCATGAAATGAAATAGCTTTGGCAGGGAAAAGTTCATCTTCAGTCTCTGTAGCAATTGCTCACTTCCTATGACTATTCCTAGAAAGTTAGTAGATACTAGTAAGCCTGTTACTGGCTAATAAGCTGTTATAACGGCCAGTGGCAAAAGCCATAGATGCTATTTGTGGTGGAAATAAACTTAATAAAAAACATGAGTCAGTTTAACACAATGCTGAATGGTGTCTAGCGACTAGTAAAACATGTAGCGCCTTGGCGTAGTGGTTAAAGACTGTGCCACTCACGTGGGAGACCAGAGTTATAATCCAGTCAGGACGGAGATATTTAATCATTTTAATTGCGGGCCGCAATAAAACTGTTTACGGTTATAGTGTGACTATTTCTTGTGGATTTTCAAAGTATGCATCCGGGCATGCTTTTTGGGTCAGGACAGACAAAAACTTAGCTAGCTACAACATTCAGTAGCTACGTTATAGTAAGCCTCAACTAAACCTGTTTACGGTTATACAGTATTGCGACTATTTCTGGTGGATTCCACGATTCTCTCGTCTTTTCACTTGACAAAAAAGTCAGTTATCGTCACCTATATTGATAGATACTGTATCAATGTAATTCACGAATGGCTAATTAGCTGTTAAAATGGCCAGTGGCAAAAGAGGATTTGTTCAGGATAGACAAAAGTTTTGCTGGCTAAAACCTTCAGTAGCTATGTTATAAGCCTAAAATGAAACTGTTTACTGTTATATTGCGACTATTTCTGGTGGATTTTCAATGTCATTCACGAATGGCTAATAAGCTGTTAAAACGGCCAGTCGCAAAATCCATACAGTTCATAGATGCTATTTGTGGTGGAGGAAAACTTAATACATGTTACTCAGTTTAACACAATGGTTAATGGTGTCTAAAGAAATATTCAAACTTGACATGATGTTAATGCGTGAAGGGTGTATAGCTTGGTGGTGTAGTGGTTAAAGACACAGACTTTCACGTGGGTGAACCAGGTTCGAATCTCGACAAGGCAACAACGATCAATGCGTTTTATTGCGGGCCGGCTGAACTAGGCTTGCCTGGTTTCTTGTTTATGAGAGTAATTACAACAAGCTTAAAAAGGATTCTTCAGTACATCAAAAAAGTAAGAAGTTCTTCTACAGTTATTAGATCTTTTCCCTGATCTTTTATTGTTACAGTATTTATCTCTGCTATTGATTCCTCATTTCTAATTTTATTCTCCTGAGCCAGGTATTTTTTTTTTCTTTATAGCTTAGTATTGTTTTGTGTAGCCTCTCCTAACTACTTTGAAAGCGTCCCATACCATTATGAGGATTGGCTGTATCCATGTTATCTTGAAAGAAGTTACTTATAAATTCCCTTGTCTTGGTTATAAACTTGTAGTCATGTAGCAGGCTTTGATAACATTTCCAGTAGACCTTTCCCCTTGGAAATTTAATGGGATTAATCTAGATGCCTATCAAATCAGATCAGAATGCATTCTTTGTTCTATCAGTACTTTACAGATTTTCGGGACATGCGAGAATGGGAGAAGAAAGGAGTCCAGGCGGGTTGCTTGAGTAAGACTCCTCCACGTATACCTCATTAGGACTGGGTTTTTTAGTCTCCATATATACTAGATCTTCTGTGACGATGAGGTTAGGGATTTCTTTAAGTGGCATTGGGGGATAATTTGTTGTATGATGTCCTTTATGATCAATAGAAATATTGCGAACATTGTTGTAATCTCCTAATATAATATGGTCATTACCAGCCTTTAAATTGAAGATGTTATTATAGATGTTTAAAATTGTGGATCCTATTTTATTTGGGCCAAAGAGATTAACATGCCAGATCTCTTTATCAGACATTTTCGTATTAAAAATTATGCATCTTCCGTGAGTGTCCTTGAGGACATTGAATATTTAGGTCAACATTTTGGTTTGTCAATATCATCACCCCTTTTGAATTCCTTTGGCCATGAAAACAGTGTATGTCCTCCCCATTCCATTTTCCACCAAGCTTCATCTGACAATGTAGAATGAGTTTCCTGCAAACAATAAATAATATATTCCTTTTCTTTTTACCATGTGAATACAGATCTACTTTTTTGTGATCAACCAAGCCATTGCAATTAATGTTATTACGGTAAAGAACAGACTACAGAATGACAAAATGCTTTTACAGTTATTATTTTAGTTATTATTACAGTAGCCCCTCACAACATGCTCTTAAAGTTATTATGGTAAAAAAAACAGGCTACAGTGTCATAATGTGCTATTACAGTTATTATGGTAAAGAACAGGCTACTGTACCCCATCACAACAAGTTATTATTAGAGCCCGACTCCGATTTTTGTGTGGAAATATTTACCAATACCGACTGTATCTGCAGATTTTTCTATTATTATAGCTGAAATTTTAAATATACCTTTTTCTGCATGGATTGTGTGTAAAACCAGCCTACAAAGTTAGAAAATAGAAGAATAGATAGAATTATTTTTAATATTAGATTTCTTAAATTAAAATAATTTATTAAATTTCTTTGTCTATTTTTTTTTCCTCTGTAACAACTTCTTCCATGCAATGGAATGTATGGAATTATAAAAACATATTAAAGTAAAGGCAACAATAAACAAACAGTTTGTATTTTCTTTTACTGGTCTCAAATCTCTGTTTAGCTGCTGCTTGAGTAGTGGCAGCCTATAGTATAGGATGCACAACATCTCAGCCTTGGCACCTAACAGCTCAAAAGGTATTCTAGAATTATAGCAGATCGTGATATGCACGTTCAAACAGGCAATCTAAGAAAAGTATTAGATTGTCTGCTAATTTTTTTTAACCTAACATTAGTAATGGGCAAATCATTGAGCCAAATGAATGGATCCCTTCACCGATGTGATTCAGTGATCAACGTTCACCGAAAAGAGACGTTCGTTTGCCAACGATTTATCAATGTAACCCTATTGAAAACATATGTATTGACTTGAATGGTGCGCTTTCTTCCCTATTCATACGTAACTTTTTGCAGATAATTGTAATTTTTTTTAAAGTAGGCAAATCGTGGGGCTAAATAAATATTCTTGGCACAGATGCAATTCCCCAAGGTTTATCAGATATAGGCAATTGTTGTTGAACAACCATTACTACTGTAATTGTAGCAACAACTAAACATGGATCTAATGCTGTTTTCGCTCTGAGCTGCCTAGCCAACTCAACAAATTTGAGATGACACATTTACATTGTAATTTTATGTAGCAACATTGCCAACTAAGTCTTATAGTCATTATTTAAAAAGGAAATCACAAAATAAACTGGTCTGCTCAATCAATCAATCAATCAAATTTATTTATAAAGCCCTTTTTACATCAGCAGTTGTCACAAAGTGCTTTTACAAAACACCCGGCCTTAAAACCCCAAGGAGCAAACAACAGTAGTGTTGAATTTCAGTGGCTAGGAAAAACTCCCTAAGAAGGCCGAAATTTAGGAAGAAACCTAGAGAGGACCCAGCTGGTAGTACAATGCTGCTTTCATCCAAGCTAAACGCCCCAAGACAGCTAGCTAGCTAACTAACATTAGTTTTGTGATGAAACTACAGTACTTTAGTCACAGCTAAACGTGCCCCCTCAGTGAACACTGAGAAACACACTTCCCCAGTCCCACAAAGCTAACGTTAGTTAGATAGCTAGCTGTCATAGAAATAAGGAAACACGTGTTGTCTTTTTGAAAACCCATACTGTATCACAATGTTAACACAAATGCCCTGTTTTTATACGTCTCTGAAAATATTTTAATGCCAGAGCTTGAGTAGAACAAAAACTTTGCAGGCTCTTCACTAAAAGGAACTAGGGTACTTTTCATTGCAATCAGAAAAAATTTAGCTACAGCACCAACAGTACAGTAGTTACCACTGAGTTTGGCTATAGTGTCAGTGTTAGGACGTGTAGTGTCCATTCTTTGTCCAAATAACTAGGTAGCTAAACCTTAAAATCTTTTATGCCACTTTATATTCATGTAAAATGTTGTGTGCATATTGTGGGACCTTTTTACACTGGAAAGCTTCTTGTTAAAATCATCTTAAATGCAGTTTGTCCACTTCCCTCCCAATGTTTCAAGGCTGTGGGAGATGTCATTATGTAGAGCGCAAACTTAGATCCAATGAAAGAGCACCCTCTTCAGAACAAATAATGAATTGCAAATATATCGGTCTCTTATCGGTCAATAAATTGCCAATACAAATACATCGGTAAACTGTTAATATCTGCCGATAAAATCGGTCAGCCGATATATTTATACTGGGCTCTAGATATTATGCTATACAATATATTGCAACCAATTCATTTTACATCGCAATACAATCAGTTCCAGCCTTTGCCAAAAGTAAGCACCTTGCAATTTCTACAAATGTCTCACAATTGGCTTTAAAAGTAATTAACAAAATTATTGAAAACCTAGACTAGTTTTAGGTAGCACAGGCTTGGCTAAAGTAAATGCAATCAAGTCCTTCCTATAGCCATGGACAAGCTTCCTGCACCTCTGTACTGACAGTTTGGCCCAATCTTTGTGCAAACTGCTCCAGAGCTCCCAGAATTGAAGGGTGAAACTTCTGTTTTCTATTCACAGGTTTTCAATAGGATTTAGATCTGGCTACTTCCGAACAGTCCTGCATTTTGTCTTGAACCCATCCTAGTTTTTAAATTGTTTGGGATCCTGCTGGAAGACCCATGAACTAAGATGGAGTCCTAGCTTTTTGTCACTTGGCTTGACATTGCACTCTAATAAGCCTTGATATTCGCCTGATTTCATGATGCCATGCCAAGCAAACCCAAATCATTTCTGAACCTCCTCCATGTTTGACAATGAGGTTTTTGAAGGTAAAATTTTCTGTAAACAGAGATGGTGTGCTTTAATTTGGTATCATCTGTCCATAGGTGATAGTCACTTATGAATCGTGGAATGTTCAGGTGTGTTTTGGCAAATTGCCTAGATCTCCTACCATATAACCCCCTGTCATTGAGTTGGCAATGGATTGTGCGAGTGGAAACAAGTCATACTTTGTGTCTGAAAGTCAGCTTGAATCTGTATGGCAGTTAATCGAGGTGCTTTCTCCACCATTCAAACAATCTTTTGTTGTGATCTTCCATGACGTTTTCTCTTTCGGGCCACATCTAGGGAATTTGCTACAGTGGCATGGCTTACATGTGTTGATTACAGTATGTACAGTGAAAACAGGAACATCATGGTCTATAAAGGTAAACTTAGATTGTCCATACTTGGCTACCATCATGAGTCTGACCCTCTCAGACAATTCTCTGGTTTTCTTTCTTTTCTCCATTCTAATTGTGTTACACACAGTGACAAAAACAGGGGAATGAGTCCTCTTCTGTATTAAAACTGGTTGAATGAGTGATTTTCCTATTGCAGACACTTGCAAATCACCACTGTGATGGTGAATTAGTGCTTAGGTTTGGTATATTATTCAAATGTTTTGGTTTAGTTCAAGTAAAAGAACTGCATGTGTGGATTCCAAAGGATTTTTGAATTTCAAAATGTTTCTAGAAGAAATGGTGCAAGATTTATAGAATAGAATGGGTGCCAATATTTTTGGCCACAACTGTATTATGGTCAAAACCCTATAAACCTTTTTTTTAACCTTGAATGCCCCTATAATAATTTAGTTGCTATGTGCACTAGCTGATGCTGGTAAAATTCCATGAAGGCATCATGGAAAGTTGTGACTCAACAGTGGTGTTTGGTGCTGACCAGGGTTGTGGTGGCCTGTGGTAGCCTGTGGCTTAGCATTAACAAGTAGAGCTACAGAGCCACATTCACTGAATGCTGGGTGCTAGCCTAACAACTGCTGGTAGCCTCTTTAGAAGGGAGGAACATTGTACAGTAGGTGTGTATGGAGGAGTAGGAATGATTGGGTATTCAAAGCATGCAAACCCGAAAGCAAACATACTCTTGATTATTGTAGATTCATGTTTTTAAACCAGGGCCCAAGGGAATTATGCGAAACATAAGCTATTATTTTGATGTATTCCCCTGTAAAGGTGTATTTTCAGCAATAGGTCTATACCAGTAGATTTCAGTGAAAACCTTTCTTTATTCAGAAGGGATAATAATTCCACTTTATTCTCCTGATTCATTAGGGCTTTTAGGAAGTGGTAGTCTTTTCCACATATCCATTTGAAGCAGACATGGTTCTGATGAAGGCCATTAATGAAAGGCAAAAAAACATCAAGCTTTTAATTTAGTTTCTTAAATAAAGCCATGTATTAAATGGTGAGCAAGCACTGCTCCTTTTCCTTCTCAAAAGTATATAAAAGAGCAACATAATTTGGTGATATTTGATTGGCTATATAAAGGAACAACATTTTATTTTGACCAATAGAGGTCTTTAGTCTGAAGGTCTGAAGAATCTATATCTGGCCAGTGTTGACATAGAGCTGTGGGAGATTCCATCTTGATCTCCCTGTCCTTCATCTTCTGTTTGTGCAAGAGGCCAACCGAACAGGCTCACTCCTTGGCTCACTGCTTGGTGACGCAACCTTCCTTCTGTTGGGACAATAGAGGCTTTCTACCCCATGACTTGTTCTAGACTAGAGGTAGGCTAGTTACAAAGAAAATCATATGTAAAAATTGTTTCATTTATGTAATAATAGCTACCCATGGTAGTAATTGTTGTCTGTTATCTCTCTCATGGACAACAGACTAATGCTGGATTTTATCATGCTATTAATTACAACACTTTAAAAAAAGATGGCTGTTCGCAATCAATTAAAAATTGAGGATCTCTACACATTTTAAACGTGTCCGAAACCCAGTCGATATCAGATGAATCTGTGTCTCCACCAGTTACGTATGTTAATCTGTAGCCTCCCTCCCTCTTTTCTGCATTCTACATTAGATGTTGGACTGGAGCAACCAGCCAGACTAACGGTTAAGGACAAAACCTCTGTACTCTTAATCAGCTTAATGTTGGCTTATTCAAAGGCCCTCTTTCAGACAGAGCAGCTGCTGCCACCAGGCCGGGCCCAGTTTGAGAAGAGGGTGTGACTGTTGGCAGGCCTCACCGATGCAGAGAGACCGGTTGGTGATTAACAAATGTCAGTAGACTTTGGAATCTGGGGAGTCGAGTCAGATGGCTTTGTCCTCTGTGCTCTGAGGAAGGTCTCCCAGGTGGCCAGTTCACGCTGGCAGGCTTTTTCCTCCCCCCGTTCCTCACCTCTCCTCACCCCTCCTCCCTGGCTCTTCGAGCCCAAGGCTGCAGATGTTTCTCTGAGCTCTGTAAAAGGAAGTTCAGGAATGCTTTGCATTTTTAGACCCCCCTGTAGACTTTTGTAGGCAATACTTAAAAACATTTTATTATCTCTTCCTGATTTTTAAAGTTATTGTCACTTCAAACATCCCATCCTCTCAATTATATTGGCTACAGTCTTTTTTTTACCTCAAAGACTTACCTCAAAGATATTTTCTCCAATAAATGAAAGAGCTAAGTCAGGAAGGCTGGCAAGTGCGAGGTGGTTTTGCTGAGCTATGCAGGCCATGCCGAGACAGGCAGGCTGAAGGACTTGGGTGCAGTACATCTGGCAGATAGATTTCTGTCAGCAGCTCTCCAGTGACTGCCTGGGCTGTCTCAGGCCCTGCCACAAATGGCACTCTTTTCCACTTTCTAGTGCACTACTTTTGACCAGGGCATGTAGAAGTTAAGTTTCTATTTAGGACCCAGCCCTACTGTGAAGATCTGATCTGTGAGTCCATGTTGTGCAGTGAGAGCACTGACTGAACACCTAAGCACACATAGCTGGCTGGCTCCTAAAATGGCTGCCCTTGAAGCTCAAAGGATCTGCAGCACAGCTCAGTGCCTGTCAGAGCCCCGACAGAGCAGATGAAAGCATTACAAATACCGTCCATTAACTTGGTGTGGCTGGCGTGGAGTGACTAAACTGACACCAAGGGAGACAGTTGTAGTACTAACTTCAGGTGAAGATTGTTTTCTCCTTTCCTTTTGTACTTCAAGAATTCTTCTAGATATCCATGTCAAGGAACCTAGCATTAGAATGCAACTTTGTTTGTGAGTTCGGCTGATAGAGCTGCCAGCAGATCAGGGTGGGGCCTTTCAAGGAGCGGTAACCTGACCCTGGACAACAATGGAGGGTGCTGGCTTCTCAGGGACACTCTGGCAGGCAGCAGGGACTGTTCCAGTGGAGATCAACTGGTTACAGAATGTTAACTGTTATGGTTTCAGTGCATAGGTCTATTTGCCAGACAAAAAATGCTACATATGATAGGGAAACTATTAAGACTAATAGTCATCTTTACCAGAGCTGTTTTGTTTTGCAAAGGTGTGCTCAAGTTGTGTGTTTTTATGCTCTGCAATAGCTTTTTAAATAGTTTGTAACTTTTTCAGATTACATTTGTGTTGAAAAAACATCCCACAACTCAAAAGTATGCCTTAGGTCTGCTAACAAATGTTACTTTGCTGAGAATTTACTGAATAAAACCAGTCTGAGTAGTTACACTACATCCGGATTAAAAAGCTCTATCTACCACACAGTGGAAGTGATAGTAAATTTCTCCAAACAGAAGCTATGTAGATATAGTGTCCTCTGTAATTATTAGGACAGTAAGCAGGTATAAAGTTTGGATTTTAAATGAAACACTTTTTATTCATAGTCCCTCTATTTCAGGGCAAAAATGTTTTGGAACAATTAGCCTGACAAGTATTTCTGGTTTGACAGATGTGTTACGTCATATCATTTATGAAGGCATAACAGAGCTATCAATGTCTAGTCTTGGTTCTTGGCTTTGCATGTGCCTTTGGAGTCTGCTACTAATGTCTGTCAACATGAGGACTAAAGAGGTGTCAATGAAAGTTACAGAAGCCATTATGAGGCAGAAAAATCCAGAAATTTCCATCAGAAACATAACCAAAACCTTAGGTTTACCCAAACCAAAACTTTGGTACTTCATTAAAAAGACTGAAAGCATTGGTGCGCTCAGCAATTCCAAGGAAGACCTCCAAAGAAGATGACCAAAGAATGCTCACCATAATGAAGAAAACAAGAAAACTCGGGCAAATCAGTAACATTTTCCTGGAGGCAGGCGTAGATGTATCAGCCTTTACCATCTGCAGAAGACATCACCAGCAGAACTACAGGAGCTACATGGAAAGGTGTGAACTACTAGTTAGCCTCAAAAACAGGATTGCCAGATTACCATTTGCTAAGAAAATACCTAATGGTGTCTGCAGGGTTTTGGAAAAAGGTCTGGACAGTAGGAAACAAAAATGTACAAAGGGATGCCAAGAGGAAAGTATGAGGAGCAAAAAGAAATTGCCCAAGAACCACAGCATACCACGCCATCTGTGAAATTTGAGACTTAAGATAAAAAGACCTCGAAACAAACAACAACTAAAGATGGCTAATTTACTGGCATGGCAAAGCATCACAAGAGAAGATAGGGAACGTCTGGCGGAATCAGTGAGACTTGAGGTGGTTATTGCCTGCAAAGGATATGCAACCAAATACTAAACAAAAATGAAGAACTACAGGTCTACTGCATCTCAAAAAATTAGAATATTGTGGAAAAGCTCATTTTTTCCCGTAATTCAAATCAAAAAGTGACATCTTCATATATTCTAGATTCATTACACAAAGTGAAACATTTTTGTTTCAATCTTGATGATTATGGCTTACAGTTCATGGAAATCAAAAATCCAGTATCTCAAAATATGAGAATAAAAAATTTACAATACAGAAATGTCGACCTGAGAAAAGCTCTAATCAGCTAATTAAGTCAAAACACATGCAAAGATTTCCTAAGTATGTTAATTTATGCACTCAATACTTGTTTGGGGCTCTTTTTGCATGAATTACTGCATCAATGCGGCGTGGCATGGAGGCAATCAGCCTGTGGCACTGCTGAGTTGTTATGGAAGCCCAGGTTGCTATGATTGCGGCCTTCAACTCGTCTGTGTTGTTGGGTCTGGTGTATCTCATTTTGCTTGACAATACCCCATTGATTCTGTATGGGGTTCAGGTCAGGTGAGTTGGCTGGCCAATCAAGAACATTAATACCATGGGCAGCAATCCAGTTACCAGTCGTTTTGGCACTGTGGGCAGGTGCCAAGTCCTGTTGGAAAAGGAAATCAGTATCTTCATAAAGCTTGTCAGCAGATGGAAGCATGAAGTGCTCTAAAATCTCCTGGTAGATGGTTGCATTGACTCTGGACTTGATAAAACATAGTGGACCAACACCAGCAAGGCACCCCAAATCATCACTGACTGTGGAAACTTCACACGGGACTTCAAACAACTTGGATTCTGTACCTCTCCACTCTTCCTCCAGACTCTGGGATCTTGATTTCCAAATGAAATGCAACATTTACTTTCATCTGAAGAGAGGACTTTGGACCACTGAGCAACCGTTCAGTTCTTTTTCTCCTTCGCCCAGGCAAGACGGTTCTGACGTTGTCTCTGGTTAAGGAGTGGCTTGACACCAGGAATGCTACACTTGTAGCCCATTTCCTGGACATGACTGTGCGTGGTGGCTCTTGATGCACTGACTCCAGCCTCAGTCCACACCTTGTGAAGCTCCCCCAAGTTCTTGAATCGTCTTTGCTTGACAATCCTCTCAAGGCTGCGGTCATCCCTGCTTGTGCACCTTTTCCTACCAGACTTTTCCCTTCCAGTCAACTTTCCATGAATATGCTTTGATACGACACTCTGCGAACAGCCATCCCTTTCAGCATTGACCTTCTGTGGCTCACCCTCCTCGTGGAGGGTGTCAATGAGTGTCTTCTGGACAACTGTCACTTAGCAGTCTTCCCCATAATTGTGGTTGTGTGTACTGAAGGCTCAGGGAGTTAATTAGCTGATAAGAGATCTATTCAGGTCGACATTTCTGTACTATAAATTTTTATTATAATATTTTGAGATACTGGATTTTTGATTTCCATGAGCTGTAAGCCATAATCATCAAGATTGAAACAAAAAAGGCTTGAAATGTTTCACTTTATGTGTAATTAATTTAGAATATATGAAGGTGTCACTTTTTGATTTGAATTACGTGAAAAAACAAACTTTTCCATGACATTCTAATTTTTTGAGATGCACCAGTATAGACCAAATGTAGTCTCTCTTACAAGAACTGTATCCATTTCATATTTTGTATGTTAGCTATGAGTAATTCACACAATGTTATGAATAGCTAAGTCTGATGTTTTTTGTAGTAAGCCATCTCAAAAATGTATATAAGGAGAGTGCTGTAGGAGAGTGGAAACTATGGGCAACTGATTCTTAAACGGTTTATACTTGATGACCTCAATTGCCCTGTGCACCCATTCACTTCCATAATGTTTTCTTTGTGATTGTAATCTGTATATCTTTCAATCAAAGAAGTCACATGACCGATTGGCAGAAGAGTGACAAACACAATTGGACACTGGATCTGTTTTTTTTATTTGTGACTTTTATTAAGGCTATTTTCAATCAATCAATCAAATTTATTTATAAAGCCCTTTTTACATCAGCAGTTGTCACAAAGTGCTTTTACAAAACACCCGGCCTTATTTTGAGAAGAAACAAAATATACATACATCAACAAATTGAAAAAGGCTGTAAACTGATGTGTTTGAACGTTACTATGATTAATTCAAAAATGTAATCTCTAATTGTCATCTTTGAGTGACAATTTTTTCTGTTTATCTTAACTTCTAGGAGAGCATAATGGTCCCCTTTTGATGGTGTAACAGGTTGCACATTTTAGCAAATTTCACCTTCTGAATCTCAAATTAGGCTACATTTAGAAGACCATTCTGACACAGGGACAGGTGCTTTAGATGTAGGCCTTACGGTAACAGAAAAAATGCTTCTGCTAGGGCAGGAATGCTGGGGATGGCCATGCAAGATATGATCAGCGAATCAAATTACACAAGGTTTCTAATGTGCAACAGTTTTCAGGCTGTCAACTATTTCTTTTCTGAATAGCCTGTTTGATTTGAAGCTGTGTGGAGTTGTTTTTTTAGTTCACATTCTATAGACATCTTACCAATAAATGACCACCAGAATGTTTCTGCCAATATCAAAGCATTATACAAAACTATGCATATTTCATTGGGCTACACTGTGTGACAAGTGTGAAGCATTAGTCCTCTTTGAATACATGCACAATTCACATCCTTAGCTTAGATGGATGCACAGAACAAATTATATGTAGCAAATGCATTGCAGATGTTGTACATTTGAAAAATTTCTGCAGATTTGGCCTAGGGTTTGAGTTCAGCCTTTATAGAAAGTGTTAATTACAGTCAAAGAGGTCGCATAATTACATCTTGACCAGTTTAAATGCTAATGAAGTACATTTCAAGGTATTGCTGTGTCTCCATGTGTGATAGTAAAAGAAATGTGGACAAGAGGCAGAAACCCATTTGGTGTAAAAGCTGTCATAACTGCCAAATAAACAGTAATTTTATGCCCCAGTCAATTTACACTTTGTCACTTTATTAACATGTTGAAATATGTTTTTTTCCTTTTTAACTGGCACTGAAAACAGACTGAGACAGATAATTAAAATTAACATTGTTATGGGATGCTCTATAAAATGTGCTGTTCTATTTTGCCAATGGAAATATTTTAGACGACATTTTAGAAAACATTTTAGATCATGAAGGTAAACATTTGCGTGTGGTTGCCATAGTGAAATACAACAATCCACTTGGAACGAGTCAATCCAGAAGTCCTGCATTTAAGTTTGTTTTACAACAACAATATATAATATCTGTGCCATTGTTCTACATGACAAACGATTCCATTTAAAAATCTATATATTTAAGCTGGCCGATTGATCAGGTGGCTATGAGCGATCAGTTTGACTAACAAGCAATCCCATTGGTAATTTAGAATGTCAAGGTCATAGGTGACCATTCATACCAGCTCGGAAGAGATGGTGACATTATTAGTTATCAATTTTGCTCCCTCCCAAATAAGTTTATCAAGGAAAAGAATAGAACTGCAGACACAAAGCTTTATCTCTCTTTTTTCTCTCTCTGCCCCTCTGTGGATTCATTCAATCTTATTTGGGAGGGAGCTAGAGCTTGATGCAATCTGAGGGAATTGTTTGTCTGTGTGATGTAAATACTGGGATGCAGTCTGAGCGTTCTGTGTCCCAAATGTCACACTAGATTCTATATAGCGGATTACTCTTGACAAAGGCCTGAGCTCTGGTCAAACATCATTTATGGCATAGGGTGCGATTTGAGATGTAGCCTGACGGTGCTGCACTCCAGCTGTGGCTTATCCCAAGGTAATAAAAATGGAACAAATCAACTCAGTAATCCCTCCTCGGCTCGCCACTGTTCTTGGAACCATGCAAAAAAATGGACCTTCTTTTTAGTATGCAATGCAGTAATGTCAGAGCTGAAGAATCCAGTCTTCTCCCAAAGTCTCTAATGTCACATTTCTGCCAAAGGGTGCTAGGCCTAAAGGCTCAGAACTTTGTGTTTTCACCCCGGAGGCCTAAATGTGACATGTTTTCTCTTGCCTTTTTCTCACCAGGTTTCCCTGATTTTCCAGGGAGTCCTCAGCGATGGAGGTGCTACAGTGCGATGGCTGTGACTTCCGTGCTGAGTCGTACGACGACCTCAAGACCCACATCCAGGATGTACACACAGCCTTCCTGCAGCCTACAGATGTTGGAGATGGAGAGGAGGACGGGAGTCCCTGCCAGTCTAGGTCAGACTCTCTGAACTCTCCCAGCCAGACAGAGGAGGAAGAGGATGAGCAGAATAACTCTCCACAAATGGAAACAGGTAAGGGCACTGCATCATCAGTGCGGTTTATCGTCAAACTATTTTCATTACGGTTTTGATAATATTGACTGTTATATTATGAATGCTACAGTACATACAGTATGAACTTAATATATGTATCAACTTGTTTCAAGGTACCTTTCTTCTTCTTTTCCCAAAGGCCACTCCTTTGAAACCGAGTTGTCCAGTTCAAACCAAATGCCAAACAACAAGTCAGTAAACCAGCTGAACAAAACCACCAACCAGTTATTTCAGTGCAAGATATGTGTCCGTTACTTCAGATCAAAGTCTCTGTTGTCTGAACACATCAAGAAGGTACATGGATCCTCTCTAAGCAGTAGGAACTCACCAGCCTCCCAGACGTCTAAACAGTCCGACTATAACATCCTTATCCATGACAGTCTTGGGAAAGTGTACTCCTGCCAATATTGTACATACAAGTCTCCACGCAAAGCCAGGATCCTGAAACATCAAAAGATGTATCATAAAGGAAATCTTCATCTGGACCCCCCGGAATCTCCATCCGAGGCTGTTGATGACTGTGAGGTGTTGTCGTCTGAGGATCCCTGTGAGGAACTAGCAGAAGATGTAGTCGAACGTACTATACTAGAATCCATGGTTAAACCTCTGGGGAAGTCCAGAGGTAACCAAGCTCTTCGAAGAGAGTGGTGTGACAATATGATGAAAAAGCGCCGGAACATAGTCAAACCGATCTCAACAATCCAGCCGGGTGGGGAAGGAGAAGGAAGTCGAGGCTCTTCTAAATCTAACTCCCCCTCGTCCCCCAGAAGCCCTTCTAACTCAAAAATGGTTTTCAATGACCTGAGTGGCAATGATGGCTCCTCTGTTGTCAACTCCTCGGTTTTCAAGCTCAACAAGCCCACCTCTGGGATATCACCCTATCAGTATTCACAAATTCAAACGGTAGCACCCAACAGCACAGGTTCCTCCATTTTGTCAGACAGGTCCACATTCGTCATGTCTGATGTTTCTAACTCGGCTATAGAGATGGACTCAGGCATGCTGGATGACTCCAGGAGCACCTCTGAAGAAGACGAGGAGGATCTGGGTGATGAGGATGATCCCAATGACCCTGACCTCTTGTCAGCTGGGGATTCTGCTAAGCAACTTCTGTCTGAAGAGGATAACAAGATGCTGGAGACTAAAGGGATACCATTCAGAAGATACATGAACAGGTTTCAGTGTCCCTTCTGTTCTTTCCTCACCATGCATCGAAGAAGCATTTCCCGTCATATAGAGAACATACACCTGTCTGGAAAGACAACAGTGTATAAGTGTGATGAGTGCCCCTTTATCTGCACCAGCCCTCTCAAGTTAGGCACGCACAAGCAAAGTCACTCCTCAGACTGGGACACCATGGACCTAACCAGTGAAAGCCCAGGTCCTCAAAATAATGAGACACCTGAACCCATGAACACAGGAAACGTTGCTGCTTCTAAAGTCAATGGGAAAAAGCTAGGTAATGTGGTCAGTGATCTAAACCAGCAAAATCCTCACCGCTGTACACGCTGTAGCTTTTCGACCACCACACTTAAAGGGCTGCGAGTTCACCAGCAACACAAGCACTCCTATTGTGACGATATGCAAGCTGCCAGCTTGGAGGGCTCTTCAATTGAGCAACAGGATTCAGAATTAGAAACATTCTCCAGTTCTCCCAGCCTTGTACAAAAAACACAGACTTCAATTCTAGGACTTGGATCCAAAAAGCACTTAACTGGGAAAACTGCCCGAAAATCCATAAATGACCTACCTTTGGATCTGTCACCGGTGAAGAAGAGAACTAGGATTGATGAAATTGCCAATAACCTTCAGAGCAAGATCAGTCAGCAACAAGAGGATCTGGTGATTAATCTGGAAGAAATGGATGATGAAGAAGAAGGAGAGCTAAACATTGATGAAGATGCAGGCAGAGACAAGGAGGAAAATGATAGCCAAAGTAAAAATCATGGCTACATTTACAACAAGCTTTACGAAGGCCGGGTGGGGAAAAGAAAAAGAACTCTTACATCAAAGCTAAGAAACATTCCTGTTGCGCTGACACTCTCTGATGAAGAGGACAACGAGTCTGCTGATCATAAAGCTGATCTCCAAGACCAGAGCAGCCAAGACAGTCGGGACACTTCTTTCCAGGAAAACCTTGACTATACAGAGGACTCTGGGGTGGCACGCTTCTACTGCAAGCATTGTGACTACCACAACAAGTCAGCTCGTAGTGTGAGCACCCACTACCAGCGAATGCACCCCTACATTAAGTTTAGCTTTAGATACATCCTCGATCCTGAGGATCAGAGTGCAGTCTTCCGTTGCCTAGAGTGTTTTATCGAATACACCAATTTCAATGACCTTCATGAGCATTACATGGATCACCACCCAGAAGCCAGCAATGTGTTGAACTTCAACCAGCCGGATTTGGTGTACATGTGCCGCTTTTGTTCGTACACAAGTCCAAACGTCAGAAGTTTAATGCCCCATTATCAAAGAATGCACCCTGAAGTGAAAATAAACAATGCTATGATCTTCTCAAGTTACATGGTGGAACAGCAGCACAAGGGAGCAGAATCTCAAACACTGAGAGAAATTTTAAACTCTGGTCCTAAGAGTTTCACCTGTAGTTCCTCAACATCCACGCCTAAGTCCTCATCCAGTCCTGCTCTCAAAAGTGTTGCAAAGACACAACAGTCAAGCACAGAGATGGAGGCTCTGAAAGAAGGTGGTAATGTTGTGGTCTATGACTGTGACATATGCTCCTTTGCTAGCCCTAACATGCATTCTGTGTTGGTTCACTATCAGAAAAAGCACCCTGAGCAAAAGGCCTCATATTTCCGAATTCAGAAAACAATGAGGGTTATCACAGTCGATACGTCACAGTCAGCAGGCAACTCGTCTTTCAACGTCAATATACCAAGCCCTGCTAATTTGTCAAGCAACACCATGCCATTTGGTACAGATGAGGAGATATACTACTGTAAACATTGTGTGTACAGCAACCGTTCTGTAGTGGGAGTACTTGTCCATTATCAAAAGAGACACCCAGAAATAAAGGTGACAGCGAAATACATCAAGCATGGCGCTCCCACCCCTGGGTTGATGAAACTGATGGATGAGCTTCAGATTGCACCCCCAAATCAGTTTCTCAAACAGTTCAGCAATAACGGATTTGATGGGTCAGGCAACTCTCATGCTAGAGTTGGAACAGAGAAGGGAGAAGCTGAGATGCTTTTCTTCTGTCAGCACTGTGATTACGGAAATCGCACGGTTAAAGGAGTGCTTATTCACTATCAGAAGAAGCACAGAGATGCAAAGTCTAATGCTGACCTTGTACGCCGACACACTGCAGTGGTCCGCAGTCAACGAGAGCGGTTGCAGATGGGCCAGTCAGGCACTGCTGCCTCTACCATAGCCCCTGCTGCTCCTACTGAGACTGAGACATCCTCTGGAGCTCTTCGTTCACTGAAGTGCAGACACTGTTCTTATACATCTCCATATGTGTACGCATTAAAGAAGCACTTGAAAAAGGATCATCCTACTGTGAAGGCCACAGCCATGACCATTTTACACTGGGCCTACCAAGACGGCATTCTGGAGGCTGGTTATCACTGTGAATGGTGCATCTACTCCCATTCAGAACCCAACGGGCTTTTAATGCATTACCAAAGACGCCACCCAGAGCACAATGTTGACTACACCTACATGGCCAGCAAGCTATGGGCGGGACCGGATACGACTGCCTCCCAGTCAGGGGGGAACACTGGGGAAACTAAGCACTACCAATGCAGAGATTGTGCCTTTGAGGCATGCTCCATCTGGGATATTACCAACCACTACCAAGCTGTTCACCCTTGGGCAGTCAAAGGGGATGAGTCTGTGCTGCTGGACATCATCAAAGGTCAGAGGTCCCAAGAGAAACTCCACCCCTCAATTGCTAAAGGGCCACCATTCAATTTTCTTCCGACCTCTCAAGTTGAAGGACCACTTGATATTCCAACACCAGCTCAAGAGCACCAACACCATCCTAGGCTCTCCCACACAAGCAGCTCGATAACCAACAACCCCTACCAATGCACTGTTTGTCTATCTGAATATAACAGCCTTCACGGACTTCTGACACACTACGGCAAGAAACACCCAGGCATGAAAGTCAAGGCAGCTGACTTTGCACAGGAAGCTGATATCAATCCAAGTTCTGTTTACAAGTGCCGCCATTGTCCGTATGTGAACTCACGCATCCATGGAGTTCTTACTCATTACCAGAAGAGGCATCCATTGGTGAAAGTCACCGCAGAGGACTTTGCAGATGACATAGAGCAGGTTAAAGATATAACTGAATTAGATGACAAGTGCAAAACCCAAAGACAGGGTTATGGTGCATACCGATGCAAAATGTGTCCATACACTCATGGAACATTGGAGAAACTGAAAATTCACTATGAGAAATATCACAATCAACCAGCTTCAGATATGTTCAAGCCTTCCCTCATGCAGTATTCCAACCACAAAGATGAGGCAGTCGCTGAATGCAGCTCCACAAGTGTACCTTCAGAGGTGCAAGAGGTTAGTGAATTCGAACTTGCTCTCACCCAGTTCCCTATCAACAAAGGAGAGACCCATGCTGTGTTCAGGTGTCAGCTCTGTAAGTACTTCTGTTCAACCAGAAAAGGCATTGCTCGACACTACCGCATCAAGCACAACAACGTTAGAGCTCAGCCTGAAGGCAAGAACAATGTCTTCAAGTGTGCTCTCTGTTCATACACCAATCCCATTCGGAAGGGCCTGGCAGCGCACTACCAGAAGCGCCATGATATTGACGCCTATTACACACATTGCCTGGCAGCCTCCAAAACTTTGACGGAGAAACCCAATAAAGTGGTGGTGCCCATAGCATCTGAGACTGAAGGGTCAGAGCTGAGCGAGGAGCTACGATTAGCCGTGGAGAGGAAGAAGTGTTCACTCTGTGCGTTCCAGGCTTTCAGTAGGAAGAGCATAGTCTCCCACTACATCAAACGCCATCCAGGAGTCTTTCCCAAACGGCAACACTCCAGCAAGCTTGGGCGCTACTTCACTGTGCTGTACGCCAAAGAACCCAAAGCTGTTGAAGAGGTAAGGGAAGTGGTGGAGATTGAACCGAACCCCGAACCAGAAGGAGAGGTTGCCGACTGGCTGCCATTCAAGTGTCTAAAATGCTTCCAGTTGTCCTTCAGCACAGTCGAACTTCTCTCCATGCACTATAATGACCACCATTGTGGCAAGGACCTCAAACGAGACTTTGTCATCCACCCCAGCCTCACAGAAGATGGGACAGAGACGGAGCTCTATCAGTGTTCCCACTGTGAGTTGAAGTTCCTGGGCCTCCGTCTTCTCAGCTCACATCTGATGAATCACAACGAGGAGTTCCAGAAGCGGGCAATGCGTCAGGAAAGAAGAAAGCAACTGCTAAGCAAGCAGAAAGCATCTGAGCCGTCTGAGACAAAGCCTGAGAGGGTAAGTAAAAGAGTTAAAGGACAGAGGATGATGTCCATAATTTCAGTAAAATAGGATATATGGCCATCGTATTGGGCTAAATGACAGTGTAGGGAGTATTTTCAGTGTTTGCAGTGAAGTTTTGCGTGGTGATTTTAGAAAATAATCATATGATTTACTACATTTACTACACCCGGACATGCATTGTTGTAGAAGTACGATCCCTTTGTAGCTGGGGCAAGCTGAAGATTCAGAAATCTTTGTCGTTTCCTGGTTGATAAAAGTCGCTCTATTGTTGTTTATGTGAGAAAACATGAAAAAATTGTGTAACGATTCCTTTTAAGGGGCAATGTGTAGAATTCTGCTTTTAACTTTTATAAGAATTTTAACAATGGCACAATTTGTCTCCTCCACTTTCCTTACCAAACAAGACAGTATTAGCTAGTCCAGGGTGGTTTATGTTTGGGGGGTAGTACTACGAGTGTCAACAGTGAGAATGAAGAGACTACAAGTCACTTCAAACTGATAGCTGGACTGGTGAGAACGTTTAAATGGGGAATATCTCAGGCATTCGGAAAACAATTTTGTAGAAAAACGTATTTCAACCATTAACTTAAAACATTAACTGCTTGTATTTATGCTAGTAGGACAGTAAAAATCTTACAGTAAAAAGTCCCTTTTTTGTCTACTATATTATGGAGAGGGAGAGAGGGAGTTTTTATAATTCACCTACTTTCCACATTAATAATTTTTATAGCTTCAGTCTGTTATAAAGAATTGAATGAGTGTAAAGAATACAATTTACCGTTAAATTGGCAACTTTCCTTTTCTCCTTTAGCTGTTGAACAATGCTGACCAAGCGCCGATCGGTTACAGGTGTAACTTCTGTGTGGAGGTCCACCCCACACTCAGAGCCATCTGTAACCACCTGAGGAAACACGTTCAGTATGGGGAGGCCAAAGAGGGCCATGTCAAGGTAAGATAAACACAAAAACAAGAGTGTTTTGGTAACATTCAGATGTCTTACATGCTCTTGACAAGTCTTACAATGCATTATAACCACATCATGAGGGATTATAACTGTAGGATAAAAAATGTATACTCCCCACAATATTTTTATTATTTATTTGATTCACCTAGAGATGGAGGTGACCTGAGTGAACAAAAGTAACACAACAGTTTGATACCATTATTTTTCCTCAACAAAGTTAAGCAAAATCTAATGCCTCAGTGTGAATAATAATTTCTGCCTCACACCTTTAGCTGCAAACGCTTCTTGTAGTAGTTGATCAGTGTCTCACTTTGCTGTGGAGGAATTTTGGCCCACTCTTCCATGCAGAACTTCTATAACTCAGTGACATTTGTGGGGTTTTGAGCATTATCTGCTTAATATCTGCTTTTTCTTTTTTGCTGCATGACATAAATGTGCTTCAGCTTCATCTCAGACAGATGGACTCTCTTTTTGAATTACTTGAGAAGTATTCGTGGATCCTTCAGTGATTGCCAGTCGTCCATGCCCTAAGGGAGCTTTTGGACTGATGACTCAAAAGTGGAACTTTCTTTTTCCAATTTTGACTTAGGGTTTGACAATGATTTGCACCATTGAGACCCAGATGCCTTGCCATCATTAAAGGTACCATGAATTCTTTATCACAGAATTCTAAAAGAGAATATCAATTTAAAATTGATATTCTTGAAACCTATGCACAATTCGGTCATGCCGCAAAATAAGGATACAAAACACACAGCAAGTCTGCGTCAGACTGTTTTCAGGTTTCTTAATGGCCTCGTCCCAGTTGAAACATCATGCTTGGATCTGAAACAAACAGTTTAATCTAAAAACCTGTAAATGTAACTGATTTAAAGTGGTTCTGCATGGAAGAGCGGGTGAAAATCCTTCTACATGTTGTGTGAGAGACTGATTAGCAACTATACATTTTAGTTTTTTAACTATGTCTGAAGTTAAATGCTGCTATATTTCACCACATCTCATTGAATGAGAAATTGTTCATCTCGTATAATGTTTTGGTTCAAGATGTGATGACATTCAGAGAAAGAAACTATAAAATCTGATAGGTGGCATAAAATAGTATTTTTATACTATTTAAAATATCTTGAGGTTTGAAAAGATAATAAATCTCATTAATAAAAAAAGCTTAAAATCAGACTGTTCTGGCTGAAAACAACATTTCTAGTTATATGAACTAACAAGGCAACTGAAAACAGGTTCTCTCTCGTGAATGAGGCAGGATCCCTTTTGGGTAAATCAGTGTTGTTTTTCAAAGCCAGATCTCTATAGCAGGATGGATCATTTACCCAGGTTTTGTCAAAATCGGGCTATTTGAGATATCACGCAGGTTAGCTAGACTCATGTCCATAAGCATGTAACCAAAATGACATCCCTCTCAGTCAAATAAATCAATAGGTTAAAACATATGTGTCAAAATATGTGGTTGAATATTTTTGCATGTTTACATTTTAAAACGTTAATAGTGACTTATTTATATGCATTGATGTGCCAGAACACGGCCACATGAATTTTTGTGGGCAGTAGTGGTTATGTGTTTTTTGGTACTAATCACAAAAGTATTGTCATCCATAAATGATTTTTTGCATATTAGTCATTTGGTGCTGAGTAGTGTTTTTAGTGGATTTTATCAAATTAGTCATATCAAAAAGTTCCACTTATTCTTCAAAGCAAAAAGTCATTTTAGGTCAGAAAGGAAATGTTTTCCTTGTGTGGAAAGGGATCCTTGTACCAAATTTCATGACTTTCAAACAGGGTGAGAGTTGTGACCTTGAAAAGGTTCTATTTTATAATCAGTATTCTTTTCAATTCTAATCTGTATGGCAGGACACATCATTCACCCAAGTTTTGTGCCTGGCATGTACTGCCTGCTTTAGGTCCTGCCACAGCATCTTGATTGGATTAAGGTCAGGAGTTATTTAGGTCAGAGCCATTCTTTGATAAATTTGCTTGAATGCTTTTGGCATTCAGGAATGCATTTTTTTTTTTGTGCGCTTAGTTTTGAATGCTAAGCGCTATGTCTGGTGAAAACCAGGTAACCCTTCTCACCCGGCTAATACCCTCCCTATGGTGAAGTATGGTACTGGGAGCATCGTGCTATGGGGATCATTCTCAATGGCAGGGACTTGGAGAGTGGTCTGTATTGAGGGAAGGATGAATGAAGCAAAATTCTGAGAGGTTCTTGAAGAAAACCTGATCCTGAAGGCAGAAGACCCCGTACTTTAGTGAAGACTCATCTTTCGGCAAGACACCTACCCAAAGCACACATCCAAAACAACACTTGAGTGGTTTCGGGACAAGTCTGTGAAAGTCCTTGAGTGGCCCTAGAACAAGCCTGTTCTTGAACCCCACTGAATATCTAGGGAAACCTGAAGATCGCAGTTTACCAGTGCTCCCCATCCAATCTGACAGCTTGAGATGACCTACAAAAAAGAATAGGAGAAACTGCTTTGTTTGCCGCCAAAGGCGCTTCTACAGAGTACTCAACAAATGGGTCTAAATTTTTATGTACATGAGATACTTCAGTTTTTTATTTTCAATAAATTGGCACATTTTCATGTTTTTTCACTTTGTTGTTATGGGGAACTGTGTGTAGCGTTATGGTAGAAAAAGGATTTAATTAATTTTAAATTAAGTCTCTAACAAAATGTGGAGAAATTGAAGGGAATGAATATTCTCCAATTGCACAGTATATAATTTCCTCTCACTTACAAATCTTTCTTTTCTACATTTTGTTGCAATTGATGCATATCATGCATATCAGATGCTTTTACAAAAGCCTTTCAGAAGCCTCATATGATGTATTATGAAGCTTTGTAAATCATTCATTTACCCTAAAAGGTCTCTTCAAAAGCCACTGTGGCCCCTAACACTTAAGTTGAAAGTACAAATTAATTTTTGACTCAGCTCTAAGAAACCCCTTCATTGTCTGTTTATACTGGATGGTATGGTTCTGTTTCCAGTTTTGTTTATTGCATCGGAGGCTCATGGGTAGTCAGTCTGTCAGCTTCCCCCAGAGAAAACAAGGGGTAGTCCCTTCCGACCGTTGCAAGCAAGGGCAGCGGGTAACTATTTCAACATTAGTATTCGAATGAGGTTGCCATGGACTTTGCAAAGGGAGAGCAGGCCTGAAGATTTAATGCCTCATCCAAGACGGAAGCCAGATGAAGGACTTGTTGGTTTTGCAGACCTGGGCCAGTTTAGTCAAGACAGTTATTTGCTGTATACAGAAGATATCCTGTTATTTTAAAAAAAAATTTTTTTTTTAATTCCTTTATTAAATTTTGTCCGAGGTGTCATTCAAATAAATACAAAAACCCACAAGCCTTACATAACACAAATGAGTGTAAAAAGACATGTAACATACAGTATACAAAATCTATTTCAAATACATAAACAGGGCTCATGAACACAAAAAACATAAAACCTATAAAAACAGTATTTGACTAAACGCAACAGGGGACAGTTTATACTGGGGGTGAGGGAGGTGCGAATGTGTGGTTAAATAGGCATGTCTGTGTGTGTAAGTGTGTGTATGATGAGTGTTTTGTGATTATAGTATGAAGATGTCCTGTTAGAAAGAAAGCATGAGCCAATGAAGACATCTCCACGAAAGCACAAAAAGGTCATAAAAAAATCAGTTTTGTGAAAAATTGCCAAAATCGTTGCGATATCAATAAATAGAACAACATGTATATAAAATGAATGTGAATCAATCCTTTTTATTATCTTATAGACTACTACTATTAGTTTGATGGTTGTAGCACCAATTGTCGCATTTACTCTCAGCCATATTTGCAAATTACTTAAAATTTAAAAGCTTCACATTTCTGTAGTATTGGTTACTTATCGTAATAACCAATAACAGAAAAATACTCACGACAAGTGGTCTGTGTGGATAATTTAGTCCAAAATTGTCACACATCAAATAAGTACATCACACAGTAATAGATTCATCAGAAGTGGTTGGCTATTGCAGTAGATGTTGTTTATACGAGATCTATTGCCATTTACATTGTCTCTGGCCCCGGTCTATCCCTGTAGAGCTTCCAGAGTGGGTGAAAATAGGCTGACGATGCAAGGCCGAGCAGCTCTGTGGACGCCCATCTTATTTATGGTCGTATGAAGTGCAGGGTCAGGTCCTTTAGCAGAAATAGTGAGCTTCCTGTACGCCATAAAAAGCCAGGTTGCCTGTCTGTCGGCTGTTCTGTCTGACTGTGTGAGAGAGAGTGAAGGGGGCACAGAACAGGAACCACTTTGTGCTTTGCCAGAGCAAGGAAATGGGACGTGCATTCATTAGGTACGAAACGGAAGAAAATGCACTGACACTACTTGGAAAACATTTTGAAACCTTTTTTCTTTTGCATGCTCTAATGAACACTGACAGGCAGTTGCCTCTCGTGGGCTGGTAGGGGGCCATTTCAGGGCTAATGTCCACATAATCAACTACAGTTACATGAGAGCAATGTTAGTTCTCTGTGGGCTAATAATAAGGCAGGTCTTTTCATAAATAGGTCCCTCTACTTTTAACTATCACTCACTGTCTGACTAAAGAAATGCTGGTACCTGTTTAGTGTTAGTGGAAGCAGCGTAAGAATTCAGTATTTCATTATATAAAGTTTGTGGACCTTGAAGTATTGGCTTTACAAAGTGTCTTAGACTGTGACTAAAACCCTATCATCAGCATAAAACCTTTGTTTTCCTGTCTAGTTTATATTATAGTGGGTATATGGGGTGCACAAATTAACAGAAACACCTAACAATATATTAATATCAAAGATCTAATAAGTAGGGCCACCCTTTGCCTTCAGAACAGCTACAATCCTTCTTGGAATGCTGTCATGCAAGTCCTGAACTGTGGGTAGTGGAATATTGCACCATTCTTTAAGAAGAAAAGCCTTGAGTTCTTTGAGGGATGAGGGTGGTGGAAATATACTTTGCGCTCTGCGCTCCAGAACTTCCCATAAAGGAATATAGATCTTTAGATCTGGTGATTGAGGAGGCCATGGAAGGTGTTCGACGTCATCCTGTTGTTCATAAAACCACTCTTGAATTTCTTTAGCAGTGTTTGGGGGCATTATTATTGTAACATTATGAGGGATCAGGGTTTGCACCATAGAATGCACTTGGTCCTGTAAAATAGCCTCATAATACTTGGCTGTTATATGACCATGCAGAGCAATCACCAAACCCAATGAATCCCACGAGATGGCTGCCCATACCATTACGGATCTCCCACTATGTTTTATGGTTGGCAGCAGACATTGTTGGCTTTCTCCAAACTTAAACCCATCTGGATGTAGGAAATACTGTGAAAGTCATCAGCCTATATTACTTTTTTCCATTGCTCAGGGTCCAGGTGTGTGCTCCTTGCACCAAGTTACACGTCTTTGTATGCTGGCCTTGGAAACCTTTTTTTCTGAATGGCAACCCTGCCATATATGTTTATGAAGGCATTGAGAAACTGTCCCATTAAGTGTACGACTATCCCTGTCTGTTAGTTATGACTTGCAACCACTGTTCCTCTTTGCTAATGCAATTTGTCCACGTTCGGCATATTGCCAGGATTTTTGAGACTGTTCTCCTCGACACATTGAATACTTTTGCGTTTTTTGTGACCAATGCACATGCAAATACGGGCACCGGCTATTTTGCCTCTTTGGAACACTGTTAGTTGCCACATGTTCATTTGGAAACTATTTAAAAGTGCTTATTGTCAGACCTATTTTATAGCTGACACATACAGAATATGACAGTAGAGGAGTTATTTCTTTATTAAATATATTATTGGTGGAATCAGTCTGAATCAGAATCCCCTTTAATTACTAAGTACATTTTTGCATGCTATGAAATCTCCTGAATGCACAAAATGCACCCAAACAATTTAATATGAGTACAGTGGATATCAAAAGTCAACACACCAATACAGAAAATGCAGGTTTTGTTTACGTAAAGACTGAAATCAAGACAACTCATGTCAGACCTGTTTTTCACCATGTCAGATCTTTTTTCTAACCAGTAATTTATAAGTGAAAGCAAATGGATCATTTCTTGAAAAAAAATAAACACTCTCAATGCATTTGTGTGAACATCCCTCTATGCACACCCCTCAACTAATACTTTGCGGAATAATCTTTTGCTTGGATTACAGCAGGAGGTCTGATTCTGTTTGCAAAAGAGTTCAAGCCAAGTCAAATTGTGATGGGATCTTATGTGCACAACTCTTTTTAGGCTACAGATTTTCTATAGGATTGAGGTCCAAGCTCTGGCTGGGCCATTACATTACATTGCACAAGCTATTGTTTTGTTGATTTGGCAGGGTGCTTGGGTTTGTTTTTGTGTTAAAAGCCCATCCCCGCTGAAGAGAAGCAGCACCATAGCATGATACTGCTGCCACCATGCATGACAGTGGGTACTGTGTACTTTGTGTGATGAGCTGTTTTTGCTTTGCACCAAACATAACCTTTAGAAATAAGGCCAAAACATTCTCATCAAATCATAATAAATTTTCCCACATTGTTTTGGGAGATTGAATGTGGCATTTTACTATATGTGTAAGGGATACATATTATTTTTTAAAGTTTTTGTGAGTGAATGGCTTCTGACTTGCCACCCTACTCCACAGTTCAGAAGCTGCTCAGATAAGTGGAGAATATGTGCGATGGTTGTACTATGCAGGGAGTGCCCCATTCCAACCAGAAATTCCTGTGCTCTTTAAAGGTTGCTTATTGGCCTCTTCGCCAATGTCTCCTGTCATCAGTTTTTGAGGAACATCCCTATCGTTGCAGGTCCTGGTGTTGCAATCTTACCTAAACCTCTTAATGATCATCTACACAGTGTTCCATGTACCATGATATGTAGCAACCCCAACTTGTTATAAAGGGTGTGCACACTTATTTAACTAAGGCATTGACAGTTTTTTTTAAATTAAAAAAAAAAAAATTTTTTAATTATCCATTTGTTGTCAGTTACAAGATTGTATTAATGGTAAAATAAGGGCTTCCTTGATTTTAGCATTTACATAAAGAAAAGCTGCAGTTTTTATATAAACTGACTATAAACAGGTAAGGAAAAGTTCCTTTTTTTCCGTAATTCAAATCAAGATAGATTCATAGATTTATTACACATAGAGTGAAACATTTCAAGCCTTTTTTGTTTCAATCTTGATGATTATGGCTTACTGCTCATGGAAAACATTTCAAGCCTTTTTTGTTTCAATCTTGATGATTATGGCTTACTTCTCATGGAAATCAAAAATCCAGTATCTCAAAATATTAGAATAAAACATTTATAATACAGAAATGTTGACCTGAGAAGAGCTCTAATCAGATAATTAACTCAAAACATTCCTAAGTATGTTAATGTATACACTCAATACTTGGTCGGGGCTCCTTTTGCACGAATTACTGCATCAATGAGGCGTGGCATGGAGGCAATCAGCGTGTGGCACTGCTGGGGTGTAATGGAAGACCAGGTTGCTTTGATAGGGGCCTTCAGCTCGTTTGTGTTGTTGGGTCTGGTGTATCTCATTTTGCTCTTGACTATACCCCATAGAGAATCTATGGGGTTCAGGTCAGGCGAGTTGGCTGGCCAATCAAGCCCAGTAATACCACCAAACCAGTAATGGCCAGCAAACCAGTTACCAGTCATTTTGGCACTGTGGGCAGGTGCCATGTCCTGCTGGAAAAGGAAATCAGCATCTCCATAAACCTTGTCAGCAGATGGAAGCATGAAGTGCTCTAAAAGCTCCTGGTAGATGTCTGCATTGACTCTCGACTTGATAAAACACAGTGGACCAACACCAGCAGATGACATGGCACCCCAAATCATCACTGACTGTGGAAACTTCACACTGGACTTCAAGCAACTTGGATTCTGTGCCTCTCCACTTTTCCTCCAGACTCTGGGACCTTGATTTCCAAATGAAATGCAAAATTTACTTTCATCTGAAGAGAGGACTTTGGACCACTTCGCCCAGGTAAGATACTTCTGACATTGTCTCTGGTTTAGGAGTGGCGTGACACTAGGAATGCAACACTTAAAGCCCATTTCCTGGACATGACTGCGTGGTGGCTCTTGATGCACTGACTCCAGCCTCAGTCCACTCCTTGTTTAGCTCCCCCAAGTTCTTGAATCGGCTTTGCTTGACAATCCTCTCAAGGCTGCGGTCATCCCTGTTGCTTGTGCACCTTTTCCTACCAGATTTTTCCCTTCCAGTCAACTTTCCATGAATATGCTTTGATACAGCACTCTGTGAACAGCCATCTCTTTCAGCAATGACCTTCTGTGTCTTACCCTCCTCGTGGAGGGTGTCAATGAGTGTCTTCTGGACAACTGTCAAGTCAGCAGTCTTCCCCATGATTGTGGTTGTGTGTACTGAAGGCTCAGGGAGCCAGAAATCTTTCTGATTGAGAGGGGATCAAATACTTATTTCACTCATTAAAATGCAAATCAATTTATAACATTTTTGACATGCGTTCTTCTGGATTTTTTTGTTGTTATTCTGTCTCTCACTGTTCAAATAAACCAACCATTAAAATTATAGACTGATCATTTCTTTGTCAGTGGGCAAACGTACAAAATCAGCAGGGGATCAAATACTTTTTTCCCTCACTGTACCTGTATAGTAGGATATGAGCAGTGATTATTATACTGTACATGGATTAACAGTTGATGGACACATTTACAGTTCCATTTACAATGCTATCTAGGTGCAGGGAGATATGACGAGTTTTGAGTGCAGCAATAGTGCAGCTTTTTAGTTAACAGTTAACAGTTTTGTATGTGGCTTGATGTTGTGACCATAGGTCATTAGTCTACATAGGACAGGTTTTACTATGACTGTAACTGCTAGTATTATTGGTCAGAGATTCCATTCTGATAGGGTGGATGACTAGGTTTGATGTCAGGAAAACTGAAATAAATCTCTTTCATGACACTTTTGTTGTTCTGCTGTCCTCAGCAGGAAGTGACAGATGTGCCGTTATCCACCATCCCGACGGAGCGCAGTCTCACTAATGGGGAGGCCGTAGAGGTGACCGACGACCCTGCTGACGAGTCGGTCCCCAAAGACATGACGATGGTGGTTGCAGGGGCCTCTGTTGCCATGGAGACTGCGGAGATGGCAGTCGGGTTGTCGTCGGCAGTCGGGGCAGAGGTGGCGTCCGCCGGTGAGGGGAAGGAGAGGCTGGTGGGGGGACACCCGTGCACCCAGTGTGACCGCGTCTTCATGTCCATGCAGGGGCTAAGGTCCCATGAGAGGAGTCACTCGGCCATGGCCATGTTCACCAGAGAGGACAAGTACAGCTGCCAGTACTGCCAGTTTGTCTCCCCCTTCAGACACAAGTAAGCGGACTTAGAGATGGCCAGTTCTTGGTGCACTGCATGTCTCACACGCAAACACACAGATCTAAATTAGCTAAATAAAAGAGGACATCAAAATTGGATCCCAGTAGAAAATCTATTTTCTTTTCATCCTAACCTTATCCCAAACCTAACCTTAACCCAAAACCTGTCTACTGAGCTCTGCTTTACATTTGAAATGAAAAATCATGTCATCAATCTTCAGGTCAGAAAATTCGAAGCTCTAAGATGATTGTTGAGTTTCAGATTTTTTATTATAAATTTCTTAGTTATCTTGAAAGAGAGATTACTGAGTTCCCACAGTTCCAAATTTCCTTGAATGTAGCATGTGGTGGTGCCAGTGTGTTTATGACTGACAGTGACAGCACCGGAGTAGGAAAAACCAAAAACAGATCTGGCAACGGGCTAAACTGAGTGCACATTACCTGCAAAACTCAGTCCAGTCCAATCCAGTGAGTCGCTGCAGCCATTTTGATAGTGTAATTTGTCTTCTTATCCAAGAGCTGAAAGACCTCATCTTTGTCAAGCTCCCTTGTGTAATCCCGCTGTATAGCATGTGACCCAGAAAGTAAATGCGTTCCCATGCCACCCAAGAGGCTGGGATGAAAACACACTCATATTCCCCAGATACCTTCTATGTGGTTTGCAGTCAGACACACTAGGGACACTGGGATTGTGGTAGATCTTTTTCCTGTACAGCCAATGGAAATGTACTGCTAGTTGTGGTTCTGGAAAAAAATAAATCTCCATACTGTAGGTGTGAACAGATTCCTTGTACTTCCCAGCAAGTATTCCATTGTGATGTCTTCAATCGTGTGGTGACATCTTTCTCTAGAAATCTCTTTCTCTGTATCTCTCTCTCTGCCCCTGTCTAACCCCCCTTTTCTTCCCTGCGCTCTCTCTAATTTTGTTTCTCTCCTCAGTTTGGACAGACACGTGCAGTCACACCATGGGCACCACAAGCCTTTTAGATGCAAGCTCTGTCCATTTAAGTCTGCCTACCTGAGCCGTTTGAAAAGTCATCTGCATAAAGCACACGCAGGTAAAGCAAGTATAGAATATTGCAGTGCATACTATTCATATGGTCTACCACACAGGTGTGAAATGGAAATGGAAATATTATTTTGCATATCCCCAGTACCCCTGAAACACTTAAGGTAAGTGAGGTCACAACCAGGGGTCAGCCATTGGAAACGGTAGGCCTAGTAGCGCGTTATGAGCGAATGTCTTGCTCAAGGGAAGATGGACAGATTCCTCTTCCCGCCTTGTCGGTAAGAGGAATCTTGTTCAGGGATTCGAACCAACAAACGTTTGGTAACTGGCACAACGCTCTTGATGCCAGGCTAGCTGCCACACACACACCTCAGTGCTCTGCTCTCCACGACCGTGGAACATTTCCATGGGTTTGTCTGAAACACCAACCTATAGTGCACAACTTTCTATAAGTCCCCAGTCAAAGGTAGTGTTCTATATAGTGAATATGCATCATTCAGACACCAACCAGGTATCCGGTTGGGTTATTCACCTGCTGGTCTGAGATCTGTTTGTGCTGCCAAAAATTACCAAATATGAGTTGGCCATGTACTGCTCAGACTGATCTGGTTCCAGGCTAAAGAGTTATTGACAGTAGCCGTGGCTGTGCTCTGTCCTACATGTATGACTACAACACTTAAATTGTTATTCCTTTAATGTCCTCTACAGGGATATCATGAGTTTTCAATTTGCAAGGTGGCGTATAAGAAACATATGCAAGGTGGCGTATAAGAAACTATGAGTGTGTTTTCACCATTTGGTATTTCCCATTTCAAAAAAGACTGCAATAAACACAGATGTATCCAGTGAACCCAAACCAAAGCAGAGAAAAACATGTGATAGTCAATCATCACAAATGAAAATGAACGTAAAAGAACTAGTTATGATTGTTGTCTCGGTTATTATTGGAAGAGAACATGGAAAGATGAGTCAACAACCATCAGTTGTTGCTTCAGGTAATCGACTCCCAACCTGAGCCATTTAGGATTTCATTACATTTTGAAAAGGGTTCCAGTGTGGTCCACTGGTGATGCACTTTTTTTTGTGAGTTTCTTTTGTCAAAACATAATTTTTCTTTCAATTCCGCTTGTATACATTATGTTGTATCAATCTCCCCATCCTCGCATCAAGCACTTTGGTTGTGGGTTTTGATTGCTTCTATGGCAATAGATCATGTGTATGCTGTGCAATCCATAGCTCAAGGCATGTGAAAGCTGGTCCTCTAGATACGGTGCAAAAGCCATTCAAGGGTAAAGCGGCAGAAAATTAGTGTCGGCGCCATCCTTTTCAAATCCGTCAGCAGCCACATGCCGTGGTCCGGTCCGTCTGGATTTGCTGCAAGCTCTTGGCCTTACAATATAGTATCAAACTAATCGATTCATCTTTGAATGGTCATCATAAAAAGGAAAATTGGTGACAGAGGCAGGATTTCGTGTCTTGTGTTGACTGACATGTTTTAACCCCAAACTTTCTTGAATAAAGTCGGTCCCAAAAGTGTCTGTAAACAAAAATGTCTGCTCTTTTGCCAAAGAGAGATGGTCATTGCTTTTGAAGTATCAGTCATTTTCAGTTGGTTTAAACCGTAACTTTAATGTAGCGGTGTAATTTAGTGGTGTCTAGGAAATACAACTAGGAAAGATTCATGACATTGATTGACAAACAGGATTTTTTATGAATTGAAAAGCACTCAATAAAAAACTTGTATTATTATTTATATTAAATTTTTTTTACAGGCGAGAACACATATAAGTGCTTGTCCTGCCCCTTCTCCTCAATGACTATAAGCCAGCTGAAGGAGCACTCACTGAGGGACCATGGGGAGCCACTGACTCTCCCAAGACTGCGTGCTGGTGCTACCACCCATACCCAGGGCCAGCAGGGCGCAATTGGTCCCCAGGCCAGGCCTCTCAGACTAGGCTCAGATCCTCACCAGACATCCCTAACCCCCAACCTTGAAGGTAAGAGCTCCATCTGTACCACCAAGCAGACCAGGAGACTTTTATTGACCCTCTTTTTTTTTAATGTAATTTTATTTGATCAGGAAATCATACTGACACGGACATATTTTTTTCAAATGTACCAAAAGTTGTCATTATTAGCTTCTCAGTTGATCATTTTTTCTTTTCCTAAGCAGGTTGGTGGCATATGGCCTCAAAAGAGCTGTTAATGACACATTGTCCATTAGATACCAAAACAAGTGATGTTGTTCCAGGCTGGAACAACACCAAGGGCAGTCAATAGGATATTCCCCATTGCCAGCATTCTGCTAGGGAAGAAACAACGGCACAGTCAACCTTGGAAATCACTAGATAAATGTTGTTAGACCTGATCAAACAGGATCTACCTTTTTTGTTTAGCCCAGAAGGTGTTCAGCTAGTGTGTCAGGTGCGTGGCCCTCCAACCGACCATCCACTCTGTTCTAGAATGTTCTTGGCAGCTGTCATCTAGCTGCTGGCACAATGGAATTTTCCCTCTAGGTAGACGTGGAACACAGACAGAGCCGAACAGAGAAGCACTGTGGAATGCAAGAGCCATGTCACCGTTGGCTATGTGAGACAAATTAAGCATTTAGGGTGGACCATAAGCATATCAAATATCTCTCCCTTAATCTTTTAGCTTGGTTACATGGTAAAGCCGATGGATTGCTGTTTAGGTGTAGGTTTCTCCTATGAAAGCTCTTGACTGTTTCTCGACTGGTTGTGGTTGTTCTGCCGGAGTGGACATTTTTTTAACTGCTATTTCTTTAGCTATCTTCCCTTGTTTGATCTCCTAAACTCCCTGGGGGCTCGGCTGCCTGGTTCATGTTTGTTCTTCACTGTCACATCGCTCCTGGACAGAAATATTGACTTCTACTAGCATTTAAGAATAGAGATTCTTCTTTCTCAAGCCATTTTATTCTAGCTGCCATCCCATCGACATAATCTTCTTTTTTACAGAGGATAGTTTGCGGTTATGAATCAAGTTGTGGAGCTGGTGGATTTATACATTTTTCTCTTTCGCAAGTAAAAGTGGAAGAAATGCATTACATGCATTTTAAAAAGTCACAGGGCAGTCTTTCTTTCTGCCACCTTCTGCGCTGGCTTCGTCTTGCCACAGCGCTGAATGAGGCATTTTTCACATGCAGACATCCTATTACCAGCTCTTGGTTTAATTTATTAATGTGGTGTACCCTGGAAGTAGGACAAGTAGATGAGGTTGCTCACTAATATCATACACTACACTGTTACTGTGGACTGGGAAGTGGCGGGAGTTGTAAAGTCAAAGTTACAGTTCTGGGATGTCCCAGCAAAGTTGTGGTGGGTTTGAATTCCAATCCTAGAATCCTCTGGAATTCTAGAAGCGAAACCCAACTCACTTCTATCTATTCGGATTATAAAACAATATTTGCTCTTTTTGTCTCATTGGGTAAATCCTGCTACTTATCAGACCCTGTGGAAGTTCTCAGAAGAGTGTGTGACATACTGTAACCTAGTTTATGGTAATTATTCATCATAGTTGTGATTTACCATATCCGCACACATCCCACTAAGGAAATCAGGTCATTCAACTACTTAAGTTTTTGTTTAGGTCTTTCATTTTTGTAATTACCTTTTTAAACAATACTATCCACCTACAGTGAAGTCGCTCTACTCCTCTTCAACCACCATCCTCGCCCCACCCAACCAAAGAAATGACTCGCACAATATGCCAGTGGCCTGAAAAAACCCACAACAACAATACAAAAATTGGACAGCAAGGGAAAACCAAAGACAACAGATACAACAAAATGAATACAGCAAGTCCAACTGTGTATATCTGTTCGCGTGTTCACCTACTAATTCCAGAGTTTAAGCCATGGTTATTTAGCAGGACGTTTTTGTTTTATTTTGTGAATTACAGACCTCTGAAAATTGATACACCTCTCACACTCTGTAACTTCTCCTAGACGGCGGGTACTTGCATGAGCCAGCGGACGTGAGGCAGCAGCTAAGCCACTACCAACTGGCGTCTCGCAGTCACGTGGCGTCGTCCGGGCCCGCCACACCGCCCCAGGGCGCGGCTTCAGACTCCCGTCCGGATGGCATCCTAACCTGTGAGTTCTGCGAGTTCAGCTCGGGGTACATGCAGAGCCTGAGACGCCACTATAGGGATCGACACGGGGGCAAGAAGCTGTTCAAGTGCAAAGACTGCTCCTTCTTCACCTGCTCCAAGTAAGGACACGCAATTAACTGCGTCAACACAACATGGTCTCTTTTTCAGGGCGTCTTTACTTTAGTCCTCACGTCCTATTTTCTACCCTCTCAAACCGCGCTGGAATGTAGAATCCAAGATTCTTCGCCTCTGACCTTCACTTTGAAAACATTATTATTAATACTGTGATTTATTATTTTAAGTACTCTGTTTCTTTTACCCAATTCGAATTAGCGGTTTTTGGCCTTGCCTCGTCATGGCAACTTTTGTCAGGCTCGTTTGAGTTGAAGGAAGAGGCGTGTCCTCCGAAGTGCCAAGTTGCTCTGCTTCCTATCAAACTGCTCAAACCAAAAGAGTATAGAAGGGCAAACAAAATAAATAATAGGGGATATGTTTATTTTTTAATGATGTTTGGTCGGCAAAAGAAAGAATACAAGCACGTTTGCTTGTTTTCTTACTCTGATTGGCATCACTACACCTATCCCGTTCTCCTCAGGTCGACATTCACCATGCATGTGGAGGCGGGACACACTCTGGTTCCTGATGAGAGTCCCAAAGATCTGCGCTGTCCCCTCTGTCTCTACCACACCAAATACAAGAGCAGCATGATCGACCACATCGTCCTGCACAGAGGTAAGCCATCTAACACGTTGCTTTGTGCACTCGGATAGCAATGGAGGGAAAGAACGGACCAGTTGGAGGTATCTCACTGAGCAAGAAGTCCCCATTTGCGCTTGTCTCGCCCTGTCAGACATATCACACACGAGGGGGATTAGCTGTAATTTACAACCTTCCAGTTAAGAGGTGCTATGACGTTGTTGACACAATATTAATCTCCCTCTCCCCTCCCTATGATTGCTCTCTCCTCCTCCTCCTTGCCTCCCTCCAGAGGAGCGAGTGGTCCCTCTGGAGGTCTCTCGCTCCAAGCTGTCTCGCCACCTGGCCGGCGTGGTGTTCCGCTGCCACAAGTGCACCTTCACCTGCTCCAACGACCAGAGCCTGCAGCTACACATCGCCAAGCACAACGAGATCAAACCCTACCAGTGCCAGCTGTGCTACTATGACAGTAGGCAGCGCCACCAGCTGGAGGCCCACCTCCGAGATGAGCACAAGGTGGGTCTGTCTCAGAGCTACAAGCACGCAGTCCCAGCATGCACCCTGGATCAGATGTCTTGTTAGAAGACCCTCTTATCTCCACTCCAGTGTATCACTAGTGATTCTACAGTAACCAGCCTTCTGACGCCATTTTAAATACATTTTAAGACATTGGTATCAATGGGTCCTCTAGTCGTTAAAAGTACAGTTAAGGGCAGAAAAAACTAGGTTTTGCCAAAAATGTAGTTACAAGGTTTTCATTAGACAGCTGCAATATGCTCTTCTATATGGCAAATTATCATAATCTTGTTTTCACTCTGGGGTAGCCTTCACAACAGTCTGTAATTCACCTGTTTCAAAGCTACCTGGAGAGCTTACATTTGGCACGATGTGATGGTTTTAAAAAGAAAGTGATCCAAAATTAGCTACTGACTGTTTATAGAGGGCAGTTCTCGAATGCTAACATTCTAAGGCGATATCACGACCATGCCAACTTGGATACAGTTCTGTTTTGGCACCCTTTACTCTCATAGATAAAAACCCCAAAAGGCTCAGATACACTTGTAAAACAATACCTTCAAGTGATTTCGGTGCATTTTATATGAATGTCTAACAAGTTATACATTATTTCAGTACTTCATCGTAGTTATTATATCTTTCAACACACAACACTCTACATCATTGGTAGAAAGAGAGCTACCCACTCTCTATTCACAGAGCGTATCACAAAGTGTAGATTTCATTTCCCTTAGTCCCTTAATGGGGGTAATGCATGAGATGCTGAGAGAGGGCAGATGGCATTTCATGAGGTTGAAGTATATATTAAACTTAAAAGGGCACCCATAGAGACAGCAGCGCTAGCTGCCTTTCATGGGGAGGAAGAGATACGTTATTCTCACTGTGTGCTCATTGTTTGTACTAATAGCCAATTACAGCAACTTTTTCTGACAGGAAAACTGTCAATCATGGTGCAGTGCTCTAGAGTTGTACAATATACAGTTCCTTTAGAAAGTATTCAGACTGCTTCACTTTCTGCACATTTTGTTGTGTTACACACGTCTTTTATATTTTTCCATCAATCTACAAAAAATACTCAATTATGACAAAGCGAACAAGATGTTTTTAGAAATGTGTGCCAATTTAAAACGAAATATCTCACGTATAAAGGTATTTAGACCCTTTATTCAGTACTTTGTCCTGAACTGTAGATTCTTCAGTAGCCACCCTTTGCCTTGATGACAGCTTTGCACACTCTTTGCATTCTCTTAATGGAATGCATTTCAATTAACAGGCCAAGTTAAAAGTGAATTTGTTAATTTTCTTTCTATCTTATTGCTCATTAGAGTTACCTGCCTCAGAAATCAGTAATTAACTTCAAATTAAATCGGTAATTAATCTCAAATTGCAGCCCAAATACAGGTGCATCTCAATTAATCTCAAATTAGAATATCGTGGAAAAGGTCATTTTTTTCCGTAATTCAAATCAAAAAGTGACACCTTCATATACTCTAGTATCATTAAACATAAAGTGAAGCATTTCAAGCCTTTTTTGTTTCAGTCTTGATGATTACGGCTTACAGCTCATGGAAATCAAAAATATTAGAAGAAAAAATTTATAATACAGAAATGTTGACCTGAGAAGAGCGAAGTCTGGCCCATGTGGTCCAAGAGACGAGGTACTGTAGCTCAAATTGCTGAAAAAGTTAATGCTGGTACTGATAGAAAGGTGTCAGAACACACAGTGCATCGCAGTTTGATGAATCACGTTTCCTTTTACATCACATGGATGGACGGGGGCGTGTGCGTCGCTGGCATGGAGAACAATATGCCACCAGGATGCACTATGGGAATGAGGCAAGCCGGTGGAGGCAGTGTGATGCTTTTGGCAATGTTCTGGTGGGAAACCTTGTGTCCTGCCATTCATATGGATGTTACTTTGACACGTACCACCTACCTAAGCATTGTTGCAGACCATATGCACCCTTTCATGGCAACGGCATTCCCTGATGGCATTGGCCTCTTTCAGCAGGATAATGCGCCCTGCCACAAAGAAAAAATGGTTCAGGAATGGTTTGAGGAATTCGCCTCCAAATTTCCCAGATCTCAAATCCATCGAGCATCTGTTAGACGTGCTGGACAAACAAGTCCGATCCATGGAGGCCCCACCTCGCAACTTACAGGACTTAAAGGATCTGCTGCTAACGTCTTAGTGCCAGATACCACAGCATACCTTCAGAGGTCTAGTGGAGTGTATGCCTCGACGGGTCAGGGCTGTTTTCGCAGCAAAAGGGGGACCTACACAATATTAGGCAGGTGGTCATAATGTTATGTCTGATCGCTGTACCTCCGGGCTGTGTAAGGGCTATTTGACCAAGAAGGAGCGTGATGGTGCTGCATCAGATGACCTGGCCTCCACAATCACCCGACCTCAGCCCAAATGAGATGGTTTGGGATGAGTTGGACTGCAGAGTGAAGGAAAAGCAGCCAACAAGTGCTCAACTTCTTTAAGACTGTTGCTAAAACATCCGAGGTGACTACCTCATGACGCTGTTTGAGAGAATACCAAGGGTGTGTAAAGCTGTGATCAAGGCAAAGGGTGGCTACTTTAAATAATCTACATTATGAAATGTATATTGATCTGTCAAACACTTTTTGGTTACTACATTATTCCTTGTGTTATTTCATAGTTCTGATGTCTTCAATAATATTCGATAGTGTGGAAAATAATGTGGAAAGGAAATACCCTTGAATGAGTAGGTGTGTACAAATCTTTGACTGGTAATGTATATACAGCTCTGGAAAAAACAGAGACCACTGCAAAATTATCAGTTTCTCTGGTTTTACTATTCATAGGTATGTGTTTGAGTAAAATGAACAGTTTTGTTTTATTCTCTAAACTACTGACAACATTACTCCCAAATTCCAAATAAAATATTGTCATTTAGAGTATTTATTTGTAGAAAATAACAACTGGTCAAAATAACCAAAAAAAGATGCATTGTTTTCAGACCTCAATTAATGCAAAGAAAACAAATTCATATTCATTTTTCAACAATAAAATACTAATGTTTTTACTTAGGTAGAGTTCAGAAACCAATGTTTGGTGGAATAACCCTGATTTTTAATCACAGCTTTCATGCGTCTTGGTATGCTCTCCACCAGTCTGTCACATTGCTGTTGGGTGACTTTATGCCACTCCTGGCACAAAAATTCAAGTAGCTTGGCTTTGTTTGATGGCTTGTGACCATCCATCTTCCTCTTGATCTAATTCCAGAGGTTTTCAATGGGGTTCAGATCTGGAGATTGAGCTGGCCATGACAGGGTCTTGATCTGGTGGTCCTCCATCCACACCTTGATTGACCTGGCTGTGTGGCATGGAGCATTGTCCTGCTGGAAAAACCAATTCTCAGAGGTGGGGAACATTGTCAGAGCAGAAGGAAGCAGGTGTACTTCCAGGATAACCTTGTATTTGGCTTGATTCACGCGTCCTTCACAAAGACAAATCTGCCCGATTCCAGCCTCGCTGAAGCATCCCTAGATCATCACCGATCCTCCGCCAAATTTCACAGTGGGTGCGAGACACTGTGGCTTGTAGGCCTCTCCAGGTCTCCATCTATCCATTAGATGACCAGGTGTTGAGCAAAGCTGAAAATTTGACTCATCAGGGAAGATGACCTTACTCCATTCCTCTACAGTCCAATCCTTATGGTCTTTTGCAGACTTCAGCCTGGCTCTTCTTTGCTTCTCATTGATGAAGGGCTTTTTTCTAGTTTTGCACAACTTCAGCCCTGCCCCTAGGAGTCTGTTTCGAACAGTCCATGCCGTGCACTTCACCCCAGCTGCTGTTTGCCATTCTTTTTGTAGGTCACTTGATGTCATCCTACAGTTGTTGAGTGACATTCAAATAAGTTGACGGTCATCTCGGCCAGTGGACAGTCGTTTTCGCCCTCTGCCAGTCTGTAGCTTTGTTGTCCCCAATGTCTGTTGCTTGACCTTGTTCTTATGAACCGCTGTCTTTGAAATTTTCAGGATGGAAGCAACCTGACGCTCACTGTATCCCTCTGCCAGTAAAGACAGACTTAAACCCTTCTTTTCCTCACTCAAAGCTTTTCTTTTCAACACTTTTGCCATGCTGAATAGTTATTTTTTTATTCGAATTACCTTTGAGGTACTACCTGCACTGTTTTTGCCATCCAGCTGGTCCTATTGCAAGACGATAGTGATGACCACAACAGTGTTTTTTATACTTTTCCTCGTTAAATGAGATTTGGTTCAGGTAATCACCTAATCAGTACCTCATTAAGTAAAATGAGGTGTGCCTGTGTTGGAATTTAACAGACACTGGAATGGAATGGCTGCCATGCAGGTAGAGATGCTGATTTAAGAAGAATTAGGAGTGTTTTTTTCCAGAGCTGTATATATATACAGGGTCCAACGCTAACGTTTTTTCTCACTGGCCCTGTCGGTGAGAAAAAAAAAAAAAAATACAGTAGTGAAGTCTACTGTATTTTTACTGGCCCGAACAGAATTTAAAACAAGAAACCAGGCAAGCCTAGTTCAGCCGGCCCGCAATAGAAAGCGTTGCCCTCTCGAGATTCGAACCTGGGTCGCCCACAGGGAAGGCTGTGTCGTTAACCACTACACCACAGACCTGTATGTTAGATGGCTGTCAGTATAACCTCTTGTGTCTACCCTGAACAAATCCTCTTTTGCCTCTTGCCGTTTTAACAGCTAATTGGCCATTCATGAATAATATTGATACAGTTAAACTGACTAACGTTTCTTACTAAGTTTACCTCCACCACAAATAGCGTCTATGCCACTGGCCATTTTAACAGCGTATTAGCCAATAATAGGCTTTACCAGTATCTACTAACTTACTGGAATAGTCATAAGAATTGAGCAATTGCTAGCGAGTCTGCCAAGGCTATTTCATTTCATGGCATAAGAAAATATTTTTTTCTTTCATGGCATAACAACATACTTTTTTCTTTCATTCGTGCATGACATTGATACAATAACTATCAATAAAGGTGACGATAACTAACTTTGTCATCAAGTGAAAAGACAAGAGAATCGTGGAATCTACCAGAAATAGTCGCAATACTGTATAACCGTAAACAGTTTTATTGCGGCCCACAAATAAAATTTATAAATGTCGTTGCTCTCAATAGATTCGAACTTAGGTCTTCCACGTAAGAGGCACTGTCTTTAACTACTACACCACGGCATTACACGTTTCAGCCATCGCTACACACCATTGAGCATTGTGTTAAACTGACTAATGTTTTTTATTAAGTTTGCCTCCACCATAGCGTCTATGAACTGTATGGCTTTTGCCACTGGCGGTTTTAACAGCTTATTAGCCAGTAATAGGCTTACTAGTATCTACTAACTTCCTAGGAATAATCATAAGAATTGAGCAATTGCTAGCGAGACTGAAGATGAACTTTTCCATGCCAGAAACAGTCGCAATATAACCGTATACAGTTTTAGTTAAGGCTTACTATAACGTAACAACTGTATGTTGTAGCCAGCAAATGTGTTTGTCTATCCTGACCCAAAACGCATGCACGGATGCGTACTTCGAAAATCCACCAGAAACAGTCGCAATATAACCGTAAACTGTTTTATTTCTGGCTTACTATAACATAGATACTGAAGGTTTTAGCCAGCGAAGTTTTCGTCTATACAGAATAATTCATAATGCATACTTCGCTTTGCCTGTGAGGAGATACGAACGTGGGACCTATAGTTTACAGGTCCAATTCTCTAACCACTATGCTATTTAACAAGGGGGACTCAGTCAGTCAGTCAGGCACTCACTCACTCAGTAAGAGACATTCGCTCTTCTTGGCCGCCTCCGCTTAAGCGGTCTGGCAAAAAAACATAATATAATCGTATTTTACAGATATGTAGTATGTAAATATCATATCATCAGAATATTGATTTATACCACAGATTTGCATGTAATATGAGACATGAGAGCTGATGCAAGCAGTTGCTGTTTACATAAATATGATGCAATGCACATCATTACTTTTTAATAAATGGTTATCTAAATATTACCTACTATAAATATCATTATCATCTTTTCATAAATATGCTTGCTTTCTTGATGTGACATAAAAGCATGAAAATAACTAAGTTAATATATTTATGGTAGCATAATAATGGCACAATACAGTACTTGCACTAGTTGGTTGGCTGGCTTCTTGTGTGTCACTGCTAGCAAGCACTTAGGCAGGCGTAGTTGACATGACACTTACTGACGACAAGCCATGTCCGTATGGTTTCTCTATCCGTATTGAACAGACTATGTCACGGCTGTAGTCTGTGAATGGTCTCTCCCTCTTCACAACATGATATGTGATCGTAATTAGTTTTTAAATATGGCTACGCGTCACCTCATTCATTCGGAGAAGGCAGACGTTCATTGGTGCAGCCGCAGGATTGTCAACAGTGTCCGAAAATTACTTTTTGGCTCACTTGCCAAGGGGACTGGTAGATGAAAAAATCCACCTGCCAAGCAAATTTTTACTGGCCAAAATAATAAATTGCCTTTTTGGGTCACGTATACATTAATTTCAGTAAATTTCATTGAGATAATAAAGCACATTGAATACATACTTTTTATTTCCGATGACAAATTAGTTGTTTCTGCTTTTATCTTTAGCATACTGGCCACACACAGAATAACTCGTCACCACAGCCTCAGCATCATACTGTAGCCAGCCTCTTGAAACTCTTTTATCTCCAAACTTCTAATTCTCACAAAGCGTTCTTTTTTATGTGATGCTATAAACATGTTTTTTATTTATTGCAATAACATCATCCCTTTACACCAGAATCTCTTCCATGTCACATTTCTTTACATTATTTGACAGTACTTACTTAACATCATTCCCTAATAACCTAAGTATTCCCCCTCAATTAACCTTTCTCTAAAACTGTTCATGAATTGACCCCCATATTTATAACACAAACCCTCTCCAAAGCTAATGAGCAAAAGCAAATTAACAACATCAAAAATCTGCTTTTCATATTAGAAAGGTTCTCTACATTAACCTTAACCTTTACCTTATATAGTATTATTTAAATAGTAATTTGTTTAATTTAGATTTAACAGGTAGTTCTTCCTTTGAAAGTGTACACAATATACACTACACACCGCAAACTTTAATTTTGAAGGCAAAATTCGTAAATCGGAAGTCTTATTGTTGCTGTCGAATCTCTAACCTCACCTGCATGACGCTAATCCATAGTAGCTATCGAGTTGTGACAGGTAGCTATCTTCTTACCTCGGGTTGTCGTTCATACGGTGATCTTCTTTATATCAATGTGACAGCCACTTTCTTCAACACAAACGTGCGCATGCAGACAGTTTTCTCTGACCTCACTAGCTAGCTTGATACTCCGAACGTGGTTGCTCTGCGCTAAACGGCGCGCGAAAGTGAACTGCGCGCGATGGAAAATGCGCTAAGTAAAAGTAAAGTAAAATGAGCTAAGCTTGGTTAAAAAAAAAACGTATGTCATACAAATATTCTGTTTTTTGTTGTGGCGCATCACAACTCAGCAGCGCCGCTCTCCGCTGCTCTGATTACAATAAGAGGGAAACATTGGGTACAAACATTTACCCGCCAGTGTTGCGGATAGCTTTCTGAGATTTACTCACCAAAATTAAAATCTACCCGCATTTGGCGCTAGGCGGGTGTTAATTTCGGACCCTGGTTGTCAACAGCCCGTTTGGCCGCAATACACGCGACATGCTGCAGGGACTTAAAAGCAGGATTTCGGTATTGTTCGTTCCCTAAAACGACCCTCCCTTATCGGTTTCGTCGGGAACGCACGACATGAACAGCAGTACATGTGTACCTTGCCATCATCGTTTTCGACCAATGGAACCTGTTCTTCCACGAAAACAAAATTGATCTAATTTGCTTTGCCTCCTACGATATCATATTTGGGTCCTGCTCTGGAATGTACAATCAACTATGATTGGTCAAAACAGACGAGCCAAAACAGGAGGAGGAGCAAAAGATTCATTACAAGATCCCAGACACCCATGCCATGGACTGTTTACCAAGCTGCCGTCAGGCAGGAGGTACAGGAGTATTCCGTCCAAAACTAACAGGCTACGGGACAGTCTCTTTCCACAGGCCGTAAGGCTGCTCAATTCAGGAACCCCGCTTCCCTTCCATCCATAGTCCCATGCACACCTTTCACTTTATATCATGCTCATCTGCCAATCATATCATGCACACCTTTCACTTTTACATTGCACTACGGTTGTTCGGTTGTATAGTTATTATTGATGCGTGTTTTTTGTATATTGTAATTATTGATAGTTCGTGTTATCTTCTTATTTTTATATTATAATTACTGTTACTTTTTTAACTTTTAACTGCACTGTCGGGAGTAGAAAACCAAGCATTTCTTTGCCATTACTTGTTATTGCAAATGACAAATAAACCTTTAGAACTTTTGAAACATCGAATATTATTGGTAAAAAGATGACATCGGTACTGTACCACACCGAGGAGGAGGAGAAGCGCCACAGGCGCATTTTAATGTGAGAACAAGTGAAAATCGAAGCGGGAAGATTGACAAAGATGACAAGCAAACGTTTTAATACGATACTATGAATTTAAATGGGGAAATTGAGCACTGTCTGTCTACTGGCCTGACGTTAGGTCTTACTGGCCCTGGGCCAGCGGGCCATTGTTAATATTGAACCCTGTATAAATAGAATATACATATACAGTTGTGCTCAAAAGTTTGCATACCCTTGGAGAATTGGTAATATATGTACCATTTGTAAAGAAAACATGAGTGAGCAGGCAAACATGTCTTTAATTTCTTATGGGATTCACATTCAAGTCATAACAGAATGGCACAATCATAAAACAAAACATGGCAACAAAGAAAAAAATGAATTGACCCCTGTACAAAAGTCTGCATACCCTTTGTTCTTAATACTGTGTATTGCCCCCTTTAACATCAATGACAGCATGCAGTCTTTTGTAATAGTTGTCTATGAGGCCCCTAATTCTTGCAGGTGGTATAGCTGCCCATTCGTCTTGGCAAAATGCCTCCAGGTCATGCAAATTCTTTGGTCGTCTTGCATGAACCGCACGTTTGAGATCTCTCCAGTGTGGCTCGATGATATTAAGGTCAGGAGACTGTGATGGCCACTCCAGATCAGGAGACTGTGATGACCACTCCACAACCTTCACCTTTTTCTGCTGTAACCACTGGAGGGTCAACTTGGCCTTGTGCTTAGGGTCATTGTTGTGCTGGAAAGTCCAAGAGCGTTCCATGCGCAGCTTTAGTGCAGAAGAATGCAAATTGTCTGCCGGTATTTTCTGATAACATGCTGCATTTGTCTTGCCATCAATTTTCACAAGCTTCCCCATGCCTTTAGAGCTCACACACCCCAAAAAATCAGTGAGCTACCACAATGCTTCACAGTGGGGGTGGTATTCTGTTCACTATAGGCCATGTTGACCCCTCTCCAAACATAGCGCCTATGGTTGTGACCATAAAGCTCTATTTTGGTCTCGTCACTCCAAATTACAGTGTGCCAGAAGCTGTGAGGCATGTCAAGGTGCTGTTGGGCATATTGTAACCAGGCTTTTTTGTGGCTTTGGTGCAGTAAAGGCTTCTTTCTGGAAACTCGACCATGCAGCTCATTTTTGTTCAAGTATCGTCGTATTGTGCTCCTTGAAACAACCACACCGTCTTTTTCCAGAGCAGTCTATATTTCTCCTGAGGTCACCTGTGGGTTTTTCTTTGTATCCCAAACAATTCTCCTGGCAGTTTTGGCTGAAATCTTTCTTGGTCTACCTGACTTTGGCTTGGTATCAAGAGATCCCCGAATTTTCCACTTCTTAATAAGTGATGAACAGTGCTGACTGGCATTTACAAGGTTTTGGATATCTTTTTATATCCTTTTCCATCTTTATAAAATTCCATTACTTTGTTACGCAGGTCTTTTGACAGTTCTTTTGACATTCTCCGCATGGGGAAGCACACACCACAGTACTGAAACGGCCCTGATTAAAGTTTTAAATGATATGCGGCTGAATACTGATTCTGATAAAATAACAGTTCTGGTTCTGTTAGATCTCAGTGCAGCATTTGACACTGTAGATCATAGAACACTTATAGATAGGCTGGAAAATTGGGTAGGACTCTCCGGGACAGTCCTTGATTGGTTCAGATCTTATCTAGATGGCCGGAGTTACTTTGTCACCATTGGTAATCATGAATCTGATAGGGTGGCTATGACATGCGGAGTTCCACAG
>JACXGI010004299.1:0-43487 GCA_016801175.1 Esox masquinongy
TGCTGGGGGGTGCCAGGGGTTCACCAGGGGGGGCGGGGGCTGGGCTGGGGTCTGTGGAGGCTTGTCCCTGCGCAGGTTCATCAACGCATGGTGGGGGGGAGGACAGTGGAGGTCCCTGGTCCTGGAGGGGAGGGGATTGAATGTCGGGCTCTGGGTCCGTGTGAGTGTGTGTGCGGCGGTTTGTTTGCGGGTCAGTGTGTGTGTGTGGCTCAGCAGCAGCAGGCGTTCCAGGATCTGAGTGCGGTTCTGGGGCGGACCAGACTTCCGCCACTACAGGCTCCTGTCGATTCACATTCTGAAAAACATAGACCAGTTACGTTCTTAAAGTGTGTGTGCTACCTGTTCAGCGCAGCCACATGCAGTGCAGATTTTCAGACTCCTGACCTACATCACAGGAGGAGTGTGTGTTGTTTTCTGTGTCTTACCTGTTCAGTGTTGTGCGTATTAGGCTCATCTAGTGCAGCTTTCTCCGCCTCCAGACCCACGTCGTAGGAGGAGTGTGTGTGTGTCCTCGACTCCTCTTCCATCTAGGGAACGCCACACACCCCGTTAGTACAGATACACACACGGACCAAAACCAGGGTAAAGTGTTTTGTCCAACATATTTTTGGACTTTGCTTTGTTTTGGCAGTGATTTGGTAGGTTGGTGTATTCCTATTCTCTCTATATATATTTTTTCTACCATTATTTTACCAGATCAGTATACTAACAACAGATTATTATACACAAAAACAATCTGGGAGCAATTATAGTTAATTGTTTTGCTCAGGGACAGAAGTACAGTATTTGTTTTTTAACTTGTTGGCTCAGGGATTAGAACCAACAACCTTTTGTTCACGGGCCCACCACTCTGGACCACTAGAATACCCTGCTGCTCCATAATAGATACAGCATCATTGAATTTGGAAAAGACAAAATGAAAAAAACTTTATATAGAGCCATTCGTTTCTGGATATTCATGGTTGAGTGCCATTTTTTCTGCATTGGTGATTTGTCATTATGGGGGGGGGGGGTAAATGCGGTAACAATATGCCTACTTGCCTTTTATGGACCACACTGTAATTATAATAGCAACAAGTGGCACAGCCATAAAAAGGGTTACTATGTTGAGGTATATTGATGGTTGTAGAAAGTATTTATTGGGCACCACTGTAATGATTGTAATAACTTTTAATGACTTAAGTTGCATGTTCTGATGCAAGTATTTTGTTTCAAGCATTTCATATTCTGTATGTCTCAGTTCATTTTGCCTCCAAAGCTTCATAGCGTATACATTTTATTATTGAATAAAGAAATGGAACTGAATAATTGTTTAGAAGGTCCAGCCCTCGTACACCACACAGCCTGTATTCATCCCCACAGAGGCCTAAATGTGGGTTACCAGAGCAGCCCTAGTCCCCCCTATCCCTGAGCTGGGTGGATACAGGCTGGGGACATTTTAAGAGGGTTTTGTTTTTAGTGGGTTAATGCTATGAAACAAGCCGGGGTGAGGCCTGTTGGGGCCAGGGTGGGGGAGGCTGAGTGAGCCATATCCCTGACCAGGCCTACTAAGCCAACGAGTTATCATAGTCCCAGGAAAACCCACAGCGGCCGGGCTAGCGATCCTGCGCTCAGATAAGAGCAGAGCTGCCCTACCCCATTCCTGGAGATCCACCATCCTGTAGGTTCTACCCAACGCTAATATAGCACACCGGATTCTAAGAATTAGCTGGATTAAAATCTAAAATCAGATTAGCCACAACTGGGGTCAGAGAGAAAACCTACAGGATGGTAGATCTCCATAAACAGGGTTGGACAGCCAAGCAAATATTTCAACTGATGAATTAAGTATCAAGACACGGGCACAGATAGGCGTTTGGTTTGCGCTCAGATGCAAAAGCATTTAAACCTCATCCCAATTAGTGATTGTCACACTGACTACTTCTCACCAGACAACGCAGTGTAAGAAATCCCCTCTTCTTGCAATCATTGACTTTCACAAGCTTTTACCATTTCTTCTCCCATTTCCTGAGGCTAAGAGCTGGCGTTTAGCAACTAGCGATTCAACAAGACGGAACATAAAGAGCGAGACGCTAGTTGTGATGAAAACATTAGGCCTTGAATCGCTACAGTGTCCCGGCCTTTAGAGAACTCCTCAGCCCCTCACCTTACGTTCAGTCCCGAGGCTCTGCTCATGGTCGTGATGACGCTCTGGGGGGCTACTGCCCCCACTAAACACACCTGGACCTGACGAGTCATGCTCTGAACAAAGCACATGACTTGACCTGAAACAGAGGGAGGGACAAGGTCAGTAACATCAGCCAACACACAGTGGCTCAACATTTTACTATGATCTCAGGTCCATATGATAGCATACAGTAAATTACCATGTTGTTACCATGGATTAACACTGCCTCCGCCAACACTCTGGAATAGAAAATGTCCAAGCAGCATGCTATCTCTGTCCTCTCATACACCTCCACTGCCTCTCCTATACCTCCTCCTCAATCACTTGTTTTTTTTCTCCACTCCTTTCTCTCACAGTTCAGCAGGTTTAACTCATTGCGGTCCCTTTCCATTATGGTCACCTAATTCTTACCAGTCTAGTAGGTGTGTGTGTGTGTGTGTTAGATTAGAATCCAACGGTCTCCCTGTCTGTCTGCCTCCAAACTCTCCGATCTTAAACGTTGGTCTGGTCTCAAACACAGCTTTCAGTAAGGTTATAGACTCCTCCCAGTGGACTTGTGCCTCACTGGGCCCCCAGATGAGGCTCTCCTCATGGTCAGATGTGTCTCAGTTACCACAAACAGGCTGAGGCTGTGTTTACAGGACACATGGGGTACTGCACACCAAACCACTGTAGGCCTGTTCTGCTGGTAGGGAATCCAATAGGCCACCGGACCCCCCTTGTTTGGTCATGGTCCTAGAAAAGTCTGGAAGGTCTAATACTGCATCCAAGTGCAATACAAGGAGCACACTAGAATAGCATTTTTCTTATCCTGGGGGTAAAGGTCGAGGTGATGTGGCCAGAGGGTTCCTTGCGTGGGGGTGGGTGTGTGTTTGACGGTGTTGGGCTCAGGGAACGAAGGGAGGTCTAAAAGTAGTGATTGGCATTTTCTCCTGGGCTGGTCTGTGTGACTGCCAGTGTGGTGCTAAACAACAGCTGGACGCCGCAATGGTCTCCTCTCACACCCCTCTCTGAAACCTGAGATCAACCTTGACCAGCCAGATAGGAGACAGCAATGTCAGGCAACAGCTGGATGGGCACGCACACGCACACGCACAGACACAGACGCACGCACGCACGCACGCACAGACACACGCACAGACACACGCACGCACGCACGCACAGACACACGCACAGACACACGCACAGACACACGCACAGACACACGCACAGACACACGCACAGACACACGCACAGACACACGCACAGACACACACAGACACAAATACCCTGTGCTCTACTATCAGTATGTAAAACACCAATACGGCCACCTACTGAGGCAGACCCAAATGAGCTCACAGTGGACATCGCTGCAGCTAAACTTAGGCCCATTCAACTATGTGACACCTTAAATGTGACAGAGGTGAGGGGAGAATGGTTGCTGTGTGACAGGACAGGGAGGGGTGGTGGTTGTTGACGGGCCTCTCCGATCCCTCAGCATTACCTCCTCCGCTATGCGCTTGTGTGGTTCCGGAGAAACACAGAAAAAATTCCACCAGGAAAAGTCAGGGGAAGATTTGTAATATGGCTTTCTTTTCCACACTCTCCAGACGCAACGACCAGCGGTGTAACACTTGAGTGTAACACCATGAGATTACATTGCCACAGGGGAGCCCTTTGGCGCAAGGCTCGGGCCATTTCGCTGACCTCTCCACCACGCTGCACCTACCGATATGTTAGGTTACATCTTGTTGTGACAAAACAGACCAGTGCAACAGTATTGGTGACGGCAAAAGTGCTTGTCAAACACTTCTGAGCGGGAAAGATGGGGAAATGGATGTCAGTGGTCATTGACCGGGATTGACCACTGGATTGATGATACCACAGAAATGATTTCAGTATGTCAGCAGGGTGTATGACTAACTACAATAAGTGAAGTGGATTTACCACTGGTATCATAGTTCATTGAAATTAATTACATTGATTCCCTGAGACTAGAGAAGTGATGTGTGAGAGAGGGGAGCCATGTTTTATGGGAGACATTTTTATTCTGGGCCAAAATCAATAGGGAAGAAAATTTGGTTTTGTGGTCAGATGTTTTGGCTTTTATGAAGCAGCAAATACATTCCCAAGGTCCTCATTTATCATGTATGCATACACTAATCTGTGCCTGGGCAAGACGTGTGGTCATATCTACCAGAGGTATGCGCTATGGATGGTATACATGGTATAAACGCATACCACATATGGATTTGCCCATGCCGTGTGAGCAGCGGTATTCAGCTGAGCTTGGATTTTCTGCATCCTTATAAACTCTAAATTATCACACACATGTTGGCAAAAGACCATAGTCACAAAGATGTACAATTATTCGGGCTAATGAAAACACACACTGGCGTTTCCTTTTCTGCTTAAATGTAACGCACGCACCACACACATGCTTTCTGTAAGCAAAGATGACTGGAGGAAATAATCGGAAAGACTATATAGAGGACCTCCCTGTTTTCCTTCCAACGACACAATCAACGACACACTGCTTGCAAACTCTCACAGCAGACATCGTTTTGATGTTAAAACATGAAGATATTGACCGCCATTCCGGTGCACATCGAAGTACCATCTCTTGTCAGGTTCAGGCCAAGGGCAATTTTCAATAATACCTTATTGTACATATAATGAACAGGAACACATTTCCAAAAACATGTTTTAGCTTTGCCATTATGGCATATTGTGTGCGCGATTGATCCGAAAAAAAAAAAAAAAACTTAATCTATTATAAATGAAGTCTACAATGCAACAAAATGAAGGGAAAGTGAAAAGGGGTCTGAGTACTCCCCGAAGGCACTGTGGTGAAGTGACAGGACGAGAGCAGACTAATGGTACAGACAGAGAACAGCAGCCTCAGAATGACACTGTTTAGACTAACACATCACACTGAGTAAACATTTAACAGAAATATGCGGGTGGTTGTACTGACTAGCTGTAGTAGCCTGATCAGAGCACGCAGACTTAACAAGGATGAGGCAATTTTATACACACAGAGCAAGAAGGGTAGGGTGTAGAATACAAAGCCGTTCATCAACAAACCGATGGAAAACTGAAGCAAAGTGTGAACGGAGATGACCAGCCTCTATTCTGGTCACAATGTCTGTCAGCATCTCCTCATTATTTACAAAACAGCTCTATACAGACAGATAAATGACAGAACTAAAATTTAATATGTGTGCAACAGGGGTGAGAGACACTTCGGTAAATTCAAAGTAAGTTAAAAAAACAGAAAGTACCCTTTCTGCCCCCAGCTTAAACACCCCTTGATGAATGAAAAAAAGAGCTGAGTGTTGTGAGCTGACCTGTTCCTGCTTGTAGAGGCTGAATCTAAACGAGGGATAGAAAAGTAGGTCTAACCTCCGCTAGAAGGAGCAGCTTTGGGGAAGGAATGTCAGTGACCTAGTTCTGGTAGTTATGTAACACATGGAGGGGGAATAAACGGTGTAGTGAAGAGTGGCCCGGGAACACTGATCTAGGGGACAATAGGGGAGGTGAAGATGACCATGGTCTGTTTTGCATTTTCCCAACTAATGGTAATGGTGGAGAGAAAGTGAAGATGACCATAGATCTATTAAAATATACCTTCAAGGAGGGAAAGAGAGACCACAAAGGGAAGAGGAAAGACATGTTGAGAGACCAGGGAGTGAAGAGAGATTGATTAGATTTCTCTAGTCAGTTTATGTCAGTTGGCTGAGAGGTAAGAATCTCAGGCATTTCAATGACTCAGCACATTGCCACTTCTTCCCCTGCCCACTTTCATTCTTACATTCCCTCTTCCTTCCCCATGCCTCTCAAGGATCACTGCTGTTCACTAGGGATGCAGTGGTACACGGTATGTTACTTGAATCGTTTAGCACGCCCTACAGCTCAATACGCACACGTGAACCGCAGTTATGACATGCCGGTAATTTTCCTATAATTTCCAAAACATGCTTATTGCGCTGCAGGCTACTCGTACGTTGTAGATTCAGATCCACAGAACCAGGCGCTCAGCTTGTGAACAGGTAAGGCAGGCAACGGCTTGGGGCCCCAGGCACTTGCAGTGACCACAACCCCCTCCTCCTTAAACAACCAGTAGGAAACCTTCCTAAACACGCCCCACAGGGTATCTGCAGGTTTCAGCAAGTTAAATGTAAGACTTAAGACTTTTTAATGCCACTACGAATTCAATTTAAGACCAATTTTACAATAACACCCCAAGCAAAAAATACATAACGACACCAATTCGACTGAAGTACCCTCTGTTGTTAGAGCAGTAAGCATACAGCTAACAACGTCACTAGCAGCATTGTATGTGATACAACCAAACAAAACCGAAAAATGCCTGGCGTTTGTTGGAGGCTTTTCTCAGCGTTTTTGTTGTGTTCCTCACACTTCATATGGGACTCAACAGATTCTATTCCCATAAATGTACCAAGTTTGAAAGACTAAGCAAAGTTAATGTTGTCCAACAACTTCTGACTAAATTTGCACTTTCCCATGATACCAGCGGGAATGTTCAACAGCCAATGTCCACTACGTAGCTAGCTAAATTACCTAGCTTGGTAGTAGCTAGCTATATTCCTTATGAACAACTGTGTTGGGAGAAAAGCAGCCAACCGTCACGAGTGTCTTGCTGACATCTAACATTCTGACTGAAATCGTGGTTTCTCACTGCGCGCGACCAAAGCCTAAATGCGTTCACAGACCACATATTTTTTGCGTTACCTCTTTACAATGCTAACAGTCAGGGCTCACATGCCACGACGGCCATGGCCGCTGATGCCTCCTTGAGTGGCCGTAATTATTTAATGGGGGTAGGGGGCATCACGGCCACTCAAGGAGGCATCAGCGGCCATGGTCGTCGTGGCTTGTAAGCCCCAAAGTTGCCGTTGTGGCTTTGTTGGGCTGGGGGGAAAAATCCCGGTTGTCTGCTAGCGAAATTGACATTGCTCTTTCCAATTGATGTGATCCAAAGCAAGTCACTGGCAGGAACTCTGGCTAATAACAACTGAGATAAATGGCCACCAGTGACCATCAGTTATCGATAAATCTGCATAAGGGAACAGCACTTCGTTCAAACAACACGAAAAGCAAGGTAAACAAATATTATAGTTAGGGCATGGTGCTTTTATTGCTGTTCTATTTTAGCTGGCGTTAACGCAAATGTAATCAGTAAGTTATTTTCTCAGTTAGCTAGGTAATGACCGTTCAACAGCTAGCTAGCTAATTGTTGTTAAAATGTCTCATCCCTAGACTTCACTTATCTGTCTTTCTGCGCAGCTGGCTAGTTAACATCAATTCTTCTCTCTTCAGAATCTGAACCTAGACCAAGCTATACCAAATATGGCCACCCTACCTTAATTTATAATCAATTGATCATCTTAAATTACTTTAGTGATGTATTTTGTATGCCTGATTAGCATGTTAGTTACTTGCCTAATTTCATTCATATAAATGTGGCTTTCATTTTAAATATCGCTAGCCATCTGTGCTAAATCAGACCGCTAAATCAGCCCTACAACTGTCATAACAATATGACCACCCTTGCTTAAGATATCTTAAATTTATTGCACAAAAAGTGTTAAATTGAAGGTGATTTGGGGCTTACTTGACAAGGGATTAACATTGAGCTAACTAACATCGGTTGAAAAAAGCACACTTGTAATAACTGTTAGACACACACAAGAGTAGAACTAGGAGGTAGTGATGGCCATTCGAGGCTTCATAAGCGTTATTTTAGCAGCAGGATATTATGCTGGCAGCACTCAGATTTTCTTTATCACAATAAAAGCCATCATTGAAATGTATAAGGCAATATAGTTAATCTAGTCTGTGAAAAAGAACTGACAAGAATAACATTGGAACAGACATTAAACAAAATGTACAGACTAGATTAACTATATTACCTTATATATTTCAATGATGGCTTTTATTTTGAAAAAGAAAATCTGAGTTAGCACTGCTAGCATAATATATATCCTGCTGCTAGAAGAACGGTAATGAAGGCTCGAATGGCCATCACTACTAGGAGGTAAGGTTGGGGATGTCTGTCAATTATGAATTATGTCATTAGTTAATAAAGCATGACGAGGACACACAAGCTTTCTTAAATCAATACAGTAATTGTTTGTTTTTCTTAACATAAGTTTTTTTTTTTATTGGCTATTTTGCTTTATGGCCTTAGTGCCCTGGCTGATGGCCTTGGTGTCCTGGCAAATTATGTACCCCCTTAACGCCAAATAGCCTTGCCCTTAAAATCGTGAAATTTGAGGCCTGACAAAATAAGACTATTTAAGACTTTTCAATACCTTTTATTTAGATAAATTCATTTAAGACTTAAAATGTTAAGGACCCACGGACATCCTGGCCCTATGAAGAGAGGGTAAACTAAAAACAAATATTATCCCTGCTCCAACGTGCCAATGACGAGCGCTAGCGAGACAGAGAGATGCAAATTTGAAGAGGTACTGCCGCCTTTTAAATCTGAAACTACCCTGCAGGTAAAATGGAGAATGACCAGCTTCCACTATCGGTCTATTTCTAAATGACCAGTGTTTGTGGACAAAGATACCAACATGAATTAAGAGGTACTAATACTTGATTTGGGATATTGTTTTTTAAATCCTCATTAGTTGATGCCATGACCACAGATGGTCTTTAAGGGGGTGTGATACGGAAATTACATCAAAGGCAAACATAAGAAATATACGTAAAGTACCAGTCAAGTTTATTTTTACTCATTCAAGGTTATTTTTTTATTTTTACTATTTTCTACATTGTCAAATAATAGAGAAGATATTATGACTATGAAATAACACGTGGATTCATGTGGGAACCAAGTGTTAAACAGATCAAAATACACTTAATATTGTAGATTCTTCAATGTAGCCACGCTTTGCCTTGATGAAAGCTTTGCACACTCTGCATTCACACAACCAGCGTCATGAGGTCGTCAACTGGAATGCATTTCAGTTAACAGGTGTGCCTTGTTAAAAGTAAACTTGGAGAATTTATTTCCTTCTTAATGTGTTTGAGCCAATCAGTTGTACTGTAATAATGCAGGGTTGGTATACAGAAGACCATCATTATTTCTGTACTGTAGTATATTGTCAAGAACAGCTCAAAATAGCAAAGAGAAACCACAGTCCATCATTACTTTAAGACAGTGAAGGTCAGTCAATCCGTAAAATGTCCAGAACATTGAAAGTTTCTTCAAGCATAGTTGCAAAAACCATCAAGCGCTATGAATCTGGTTCTCATGAGGACCACCACAGGAAACAAAGACCCAGAGTTACTTATGCTGCAGAGGAAAAGTTAGTTACCAGATGCAAAAATCTGCAATTAACAGCACCTCAGACTGCAGCCCAAATAAATTCTACACTGAGTTCAAGTAACTGACATCTTAACAACAACTGTTCAGAGACTGTGTGAATCAGGACTTTACGGTCACGTTTCTGCAAAGAAACCACAGCTGAAGGACATCAATAAGAAAAGACTTTCTTCAGCCAAGAAACATGAGAAAGGGACATAAGACCGGTGGAAATCTATCCTTTAGTCTGATGAGTCCAAATTTGAGATTTTTAGTTTCAAACGCTGTGTCTCTGCATGAGGTAGAGTGGGTGATTGGATGATCTCCACATGCGTGGTTCCCACCGTGAAGGCTTTTCTGGTGAAAGCATCATCAGGTCCTCTGATGCAGTAATTATTTAAATAAATACAACTAGGAAATCTGATACAACTAGGAAAAAGTAAATGGTGTGTTTCTGACAATCTTCTGCAAATGTTTTGGTCATGACAACTAACCATCCAATGTGTGTCATGTAGGAACATGTTTAAAAATACATAGATCTCCAGATGAGTTTTAACTTTTAGAAAGTATTTTAAGTTCTCTTATTTTTAGCTGTACTTAGAAGCAATTTGTAGTTTATTGACCATTCTGATACTGACCAACTTTGTCAGTGTCTCAGTGAGCTCACAGGCTTTAGAGGCTCACGCATGAGCCTCTAAATCCTTCATGTTGAAGGTTGAAGATTTCAACCATGTGAGGGCAGGTGAAGTCATTACTCATTGAGATTTTTCAGTAACATGTATGACCAAAATCATCAAAGAACGAATAGAAATCTTGCAATACATCCTCAACCATCAACTTACTATCAATGTCTTTTAGCCAGCCACCAGTCATCTGAGTTAGTGTTGTATCTTTTTTTTTTTTTTTAAACTAAGAGCCGGCAGCAAACTGGATGGCTGTTAGAGCTAGAACAGGTGCTTTGTCTATTTTTAAGTAGTGGTATTCCACTACTTCCACACCTGTAGACATAGTCTTTTAGGCTTTGGTTAAAGATATGACAAATAGGCACCACAAAACAGTTTGCTACCATTCAAAGATTTCCAATTACAGCTTATTTGATCCAGAACCATGTTTTTTCTACTTCCACACTAACTGGCTAAATTGAAAAAGCAGAACTCTTATTATTAGATCTGGAGATGGACCCTGAAAAACCCTGGGACCGTAGTATCACATTGGGACAAAATAATGATAAATCGCTCAAAGGGTTTGGCATTGAAGTGGAGCAGACAGATCATCTGATCCCAAGCCAAATGGCAGCAGTGTTTTTTCCCCCAAGCCTTGGTGAACTGGAATAGGGCTGGCTCATGAAAATGTTCCCGCTAGCCCACTCTGTCCATCTCCCTATTTTCTGACTCTCCAACCGAGACCCGTCATGGCTGGCCAAATCTCCTGATATTTCCTGTTGGGTTTAGGGCCTCACAAAGGGCCGGCGGGACGGGACAACAGGACCAAGCTTACTGTACCAACAGTGAACAATGAGCACACAGACACCCCAAAGCCTCTGCCCACACTACCAATGGAGATCAAATGGGACATGCAGAGAGGATGAATCGTCCTACATTAACATAACAAACGGTGCTTTTTTTGTCCTGCCCTTGCCATGACTTTCCCACCCAACACCCGGCGCCAGAAAGTTTCTCAGTCTCTGTTAGACCTTATCTAGTCATTTGTTGAGAAAAAGTCCTGGCATGGCTTCGGGATGTGCATTTGACAAGATTTTACTATCCGAAAAGTATGTGTTATTATTCAAAATAGTATTTGGTTACCCGAAATACATTTTTTTTAAAACTACCCATACAAAATGAGCGCTACTCCATAACGTGAAGGAGTGGGTGTAGTTCCCACGAACATTGGCTTAATGACCATTCATGTGACAAAAGAGCGAGCGCACATATGGAGGAAGCAGTGTGGTAGACATACAAAACTCAGCTACATAACTAGAAGACAATATCAACACATAACATTGAGTTTATTGGATGGAGGAGTCTAAAAAAGCTTAATAGCTAAGCTAACCATTTATATGCTATTTGCTTAACTCACCGTTTTCTGCACTCTCAACCACCTTAGATTCTACAGTCTAACTTTATGTAGCGTTTTGTGGCCAAATAATTTTTCCGTAGGTAACATTAAGTCAGTAAGTATATTCCATCTTCCCTTGAATAATTTAGTTAACTGTCATCCACTTGTTAACAGTAGGCTATGCTGTATATATTGTGTCATTCTGACTGACTGGGCCCTACCACACTACTACAGCTTTGATTGACGATCGTAAACAACAAACATGTGTGAAGGAGCGTATGTTACAAAAATGATGTAAAAAAAATACTTTTTTTTAAATGTCATGGTATATCAACATATGTAAAAAATTGAGACAGGAATTGTAATAGTATTTAGAAAAATATTCAGGTCTATATATTTCAACCAAAAAGAAATACACATAGGCTATGTGGGGCAAAATTGAACACACACATGGATATTTCAATAATCGACTATCCATGCCCATCCCTAGCATGGTTGTAATAAATGGTCTTTATGTAGCCGATGCCATGGACCACTACTCTCCCAGGAGATGGAGTTTCTACTAGACTCAATGGCACCTGGCATGCTGGCACAGAGGTGTGGGTGTCAGTGTTCTCACAGGAGCAGCAGAGCTCTGATTGAAAACAGTTTCCTTTATAAATACTAACTAAAGACTGTTTTTCCCAGCTCTGACCTTCCCAACTAATCCTGCCAGCACGTCTGATTATATAGGTCCACTGACCTTCCTTCCCCCCTCTCTCTCTCTGTCTCTGTTTCTAGATCACTGATGGTCACACAAGAGTAGGTATCCGAATGCAAAAGCAGACTGTTGGTAATCAGTAACTAGGTCTGAGGGCCATCGCAGCAGGTGCTGCCGCTGATAGTGAATGGCTGTCCTGGTAGCCCGGCGTGGCTCTGTGAAGGTCCTGTTAGGCCTAACTAGCTGCATGCTGAAGACCTTAATCTGGTAGCTGTTAATTAACTCCGTTAAAATGACCCAGCGCTAACTATAGCATGAGACTATGGTGACAATCCAGCTCTGGCCACTCATTAAGCTCCCTGCTACCGATACAGCCAACCCAAACCAGTTCTGTTTTGAGAGGGTGAGGAGAGACAGGAGAGAGCATCCATTAGCAGGCAGTGACAGGGCCACTGTTTTTCTGCCAACTCAGAGGGTCTCCAGAGTAAACTGACGGACTGATTTCCGCAGGTCACCAAGGTAAAGCGGGCAACCGAGGGATGTAATAGTTCGGATGTGTAGGGTTAAGCGATGCTGATAAAGGGAGTTAATGGGTTTAAAATGGTTGTAATGCCTTTCATGGAACCTACCAGAAGAGCAACGGCAGAACCATTAGGACCCTAGAGCTCTTCAGTCAATACAAGAACACCGTTCACACTGAACAGCACCATTATTAGTCCACGGTGTGATGTCATTTGGAACCGTTCTATAACAGTCCTGTCTGGTGTGGCCCTGAGGCTGAAGAAGAGTCTTGTGATGCTGGCTGCTGGATCTCAGATTAGACATGGCTGATGGGTGGGCTTAGTGGGTTGTGACTGGCAAGGAGGAAGTTTGTGCTGAGAAATGCATCGGAGTTGGGACAATGGGAAACAACACTTTCAGAGCAGCTACGATAAACCCTAAATCTACGCCGACTGGTGATTGGTTCATTATGATTATTAGCCTACAATAGGGTTGGCTGATGTGACAATAGCAGATGGCCAAAATTATATGGGACCAATGCTAAATCTTAATGTACTGGAATTACACAAACAGGCATTAACACCTTGTTTTGCAGAGCAGTACTTTCAATAAGTTGAAAAGAATTATGGTTTGTTTCCAAAACCTTTTTTAGAACAGCTGACAAAAAGTTTGGAGTTGATATCAACAAAGCCAGACACTAAAATTCCAAGCACTGCATTTCTTTTATTTCATTTTTATTTAAAAACACATTTTTTAGACGGTTATATATTGAGTGCACCTCGATGCAGTCATTTTTCGGTCCAAACAGGGTTTTTCGCCTGTTCCAGACACCCCAAGCCAAGGGGCTTGTTTATCTAAGACGGCAGACTAGGCCTCAGAATTCCATGCAAACACATTGGCAGGTGAGGCAGGACAGTAAGCAGGACATCAAACTTATTGATACTAAAACTGACGGTATTAAAGAAAAGCTTGCAAATATTGAATCTTCCTTAACTTCGTTATCCAAACAAGTTAAAGGGGCAGAGCAAAGTAGAGCCGAGGAAAACTTGGTGGATACTCGCAAAAGGATGGAGAAGATGGAAAAAGTAGTAACTTCAAGGAGACGTTTGTAAATCTGAATCAAGAAGTAGGGCCTAAAATCTTCACATTGCATGTTCCGGAAACACCAGACACTTGCGATGCGATGGCATAGGTATCCCAAATAAACCCAGGGGTTCTGGGCCCTGACAACTTTGAAGTCCCTCTTGTACTGGGAAATGCTTGCTATAGTGGTGCATGGATTTTTAATAGGTTGTTGGTCCAATGTAACTACAGTCCTTTATGTTGCTACAGACAAGCCAATTCACCACTCTGTGCAAAACACCCGTACCTATTTTTCATAGATAAATTAACCATGGACAATACAATCGTCTATTGACAATATATGGATGGGGCCAAACAACATCTCCATCCAAACATTGCACAACCTTAGCCTATATACTAAAAAGTGTTGACTGGAATTAAAATGTGCTTATCTGGGGCTGTTGATGGCTACAACAATGAAATTAGTAGATAAAGTTTAATGGGGAAAAAAACAACATGGGTGAACATTCATGTTGTAGCTTATCGTTGTATTTATCATTATGAATGAATTACGGCAATTGGGACTTTCATCAAAGATTTTTGCCCAGCTCTAATGTATGTTACATTTCTATCAACAAAACACCTTCTTCCACTCCATTATTAGAGTTCCTTGTTGGACACCAAAACAGACCAAAGGATCTTACCTCTGTCACGGACAAGTGGGCGAAGATTAGAGACACTAAATGTCTGGACAGAGACCAGATCATGTGCAAAAGGTCTTGGACCAGCAGTCATTTTGCCCTGAGCTCAGCCGCTTATTAAAGAACAATGCTAAATTTCTAACAATTTCTTCCAGTGAACCAACATTACAATAAGACTAACAGGATTTTATAGCGATTATAGAAGGGAGATAAACAGTTTCCATTACACAGGCACAGGACAGAGGAATGGACATAAAGGTAGAGAGAGGGCGGGAGGGGACGAGGAGAGGGAGGGTGGATAAGCCACGTGTGCAGGCCAGTGTTTTTGCCAGCCAGGCAGTATGCCAGCAGGACTGTTAAAGTAGGACAGGGCCACAGCCAAGCAGACAAAAACATTCCATCAACGTGCGGGGGGCAGAGCTCTTAACGGACCCTGGATTACAGCAACAATAAAACAAATAGAAAATACATACAACTATATACATTTTACATAATAACATTTCAGAAAAGCATTAAGTATTTAAAGAAATGTTTTTTATGGGCACTGGAACATCAAGCTTAAGCAAGCCTGCAGTATCAAGGACTAGCCGTTCTATAGAGCATTTTTGATAACTTTGTATTTGAGGTAAGATAATGTGGACGTTTCTGCAGTACCTCCTTATACATTAACCAGTGTCTGGCCCTTCTGACCACTGTATGGTTCTGTGTGCGGGTGCCTATTTGCCAGAGCCCTTTTGCATGTGTTGTATTATGCCCTGCTTGTATGCAGTAACACAGGACAGCAGTACCAACGCCTGCACATCCCCCATAATCCCTTTCAGCGGAGAATCACAGCTGGAGGTTGGGGGCAGAGATGGAGTTACAGGAGGGAAGGGTCAGCGTGGAGGGTCACTGTTTCGGCTGACATCAGCAGTAACAGGACTGAGCCCTTTCCCCTCACTCTGAGCTGCTCTGGTGCATTAGTGTCTGTCTGCCATGCCAGTGTGCACGTCCGCCAGTGTGTCGGATACAACAGTAAGCCGTGGTATATTCAACATATACCACAAACCCCTATGAAGACTTACTGCCCTTATAAACCACATACCAAGATCACTGAAACTGTAACAAGCGGTGTGATGTCATACGCATGGTATGTGGCCAATATACACCAATCAGCCATAACATTATGACCACTGACAGGTGAAGTGAATAACACTGATAATCTCGTTATCATGGCACATGTCAGTGGGTGGGATACATTAGGCAGCAAGTGAACATTCTGTCCTCAAAGTTGACGTGTTAGAAGCAGGAAAAATCAGCAAGCGTAAGGATCTGAGGGAATTTGACAAGGGCCAAATTGTGATGGCTAGACGACTGGGTCAGAGCATCTCCAAAACTGTGGGGTGTCCCCGGCCTGCAGTGGTCAGTACCTATCAAAAGTGGTCCAAGGAAGGAAAAGCGGTGAACCGGCGACAGAGTCATGGGCGGCCAAGGCTCATTGATGCACATGGGGAGCAAAGGCTGGCCCGTGTGGTCTGATCCAACAGACGAGCTACTATAGCTCAAATTGCTGAAAAAGTTAATGCTGGTACTGATAAAAAAAGTGTCAGAACACAGTGCATCGCAGTTTGTTGCATATGGGGCCATACGCAACAGTCAGGGTGTCCATGCTGACCTGTCCACTGCCGAAAGCGGCTACAATGGGCATGTGAGCATCAGAACTGGACCATGCAACAATGGAAGGTGGCCTGGTCTGATGAATCACGTTTCCTTTTACATCACGTGGATGGCCGGGTGCGTGTGCGTCGCTTACCTGGAGAACACATGGCACCAGGATGCACTATGGGAAGAAGGCAAGCCGGCAGAGGCAGTGTGATGCTTTGGGCAATGTTCTGCTGGGAAACCTTGGGTCCTGCCATTCATGTGGATGTTACTTTGACACATAACACCTACCTATGTATTGTTGTAGACCATGTGCACCCTTTCATGGCAATCGTATTCCCTGATGGCATTGGCCTCTGTCAACAGGATAATGCGCTCTGCCACAAAGCAAAAATGTTTCAGGAATGGTTTGAGGAACACAACAACGGGTTCAAGGTGCTGACTTGGCCTCCAAATTCCCCAGATCTCAGTTCAATCGAGCATCTGTGGGATGTGCTGGACAAACAGGTTCGATCCTTGGAGACCCCACCTCGCAACTTACAGGACTTAAAGGATCTGCTGCTAACATCTTTATGCCAGATACCACAGCACACCTTCAGAGGTCTAGTGGAGACAATGCCTCAACGGGTCAGGGCTGTTCTGGCGTCAAAAGGGGGTCCTACACAATATTAGGCAGGTGGTCATAATGTAATAGCTGATCGGTGAACCATAGTGAAAAGCTGTCATTTTTTTATGTGAAATTACCTGTTCCGAGATCTTTATCAAAGGCAACATGCTACAGTCGGAAACACGTTTTATCAAAGCCTTCAGTATAGCTTAGAGCTGCTTTGTTGGGCACGGCCCCTTGCCAGCACTACAGCACCAAGCCAACAGTACTTAGGCTTCTAGACCAACAGAGAGAAACAAACAAAAATTGCTTTTAAGACAGAAAAACCTCCATCTCCCTGTCAAGCCCAGCTGCTGGCAGACTTCTGCAGTCATGGGTAATGCTACCCTATCAACATGAGAGGAAATAAACCTGTGGTTGGCACGCTCTTGTCAACACCCGCATCTCTTATCAGAGTTGTGTTGTAAACACTGAAGTGGCATGACGGAACTAGTGATTTTATGAATTAGGGGCTGGAGTTTTCCTGACCACATGGCCAGACTAGGACACAACACTGGTTTAAAGGAATTGGAAAATGGTCTTGCTGACAAACAAATACAGTTAATTCAGCATCAACCATGTGATCTCAGACAACTTGTCGGATGCTGGAGAACCAAGGGATGGTCTCTGGTCAAGCTGTGTGCGCCTGTGCATTGAAAATGTATATCCGGACAATAGCCCAGCAATGACACACAAATCTCAATCCGCCTTCACACACTAGGGGATCAGTGAGGGCGCGAGGAGTCCCAGCGGTCCCAGGCAGGGATCAAAGGTTTTTGGGGACGCAGCGTCAGGAACGGCCCTCCAGAACCCGGCTCGGCGAAGGAGTCAGTCATGTGAACTAATGAGAGCTGATGGGAAAAGCCACGCAGTGTATGTGTACACATCAACGAGCACAGCTGAGAAACAAGAAGTAATAAAACACTAGGAGTCCAGCAATAACCACAAAATGTTTCAGTTAGCCTCTAATTGCCGGCTCTGGGAGATAAAATAAATTAAAACCTGATAATGTAGCCTGCAGTATTGTCTGAGGCTGCATCTTTCAGCGTGATTTGGTGCTTCCGCAGCATCATCACGAGAAAGAGCTGTGGACAGTGGAAATGCAGTTATTGACTACTATAGACTGATTACTACAGCCCAAAATGAGATCGTCCTTCACAGCACCGTGCGTGGACACTAACAGGTTATGCACCCGATGCATATGACCAGTACACCTTATTTTTAATTTTATGAAATACAAAATCAATTAAAATACTATGCATTTCAGTCATTGTGCTTCAAAGCAGCTTAGACCACTAGATCACCCCTGGTCACATGACATCCATGTTAAAGTGTAAAAAATAATGCCTGACTAGGTTAACATTAAATTACCCGTACAGCAACATTTACCTGGATGAGATGAGGAACGCTGGCTGGGTTGAGGCTGTCTTAGTGTTTAATCTCTGCATGGCGTAACACAGAAACCGGTCTGAAGCGCTAGTTATAACGTACATGGCTTTGGCTTCTATGGAAAAATGCAAGGTGACTAGTTAAAAGTGTTTGTATGTAAACTATTCAGCATGTATAAACATGCAGATCTCTTCAGACATTACAGGAAAGAAGGATGACAGTGCGGTTCTTGGTGTTATGCATTTCCTCTACACATTACCTGATTGGCTGAATGTACACAGTGTAGGGAAAGAACATAGGAACTGGACAGCTGGTGAAGAGAGCACGCACGCACTCACAGAGACAGATAGAGACAGAGAGTGACAGGAAAAGAAACGTGAAAGACTGGGGCAGGTTGAGAGACATCTGTTTGAAGGGCCGACAGGAAACAATTCAGAGGTTCTCCAGAAAGAGAATTTGAAAGGATGGCCTGGCTAGGAGGGATGGGAAATATGCCTGGTCCAAGCAGTCCACCAGTCTACGTTCAAGCCTCGACAGTTGCTGGTAGTTGACAAGTAGCTGGGTAGCCCTGAGGAATATGGAAAGTGGCCATCAGCACAGTCAGCAGGGATATCCGGTTCCCTCACTGCACAATTAAACTAGATTAAACTAGTGATATGAAATATTCAGAAGACAAGCATGCCGTAGCTCCTGATGCTGTTTCCTGGCCACATCGAACACTGGCCCATATCACTTCAGCAGAGTAGCTCCTCGCTGTTAGATTCACTATACGTTTGGATGCTGTTCTGGTACAGTAAACAGTTTCAAATAACAACAGCACTGCTTGCACTTTGCTTTTCAAAAGGTAATTCTATTTCAATGGTCGGTCACCCAACAGTTTTTGCGCATTTTAGAGGCCCCTATCTGGAGGTTTCTTACGGTTGAAAAAATTATCACAAGCAGAATAAAATACGATTTTTTTTGCTAGATACTATTTAATTGGCATTGAAGTGATAAACATCTATATTTTTGTTATTCCATAATGCATTTGTATGATCGACCAATGTGACCGTGGGGCTGTAACCAGTGTTGATGCAGATACAGATGCAGATAGGGTTGTATAGAACAAATAGCATTTGTGCTGTTTTTATGTGCAGTCCACAGGGTGATTGGCCAGTATATTGTCTGCGAAATGTGGCAACCCTGGGTGTAACGTTGGATCTTGTCGGCTCTTTTGCTAAGGTTTTGTACTGTGGAAGATAGCTAGTATAATATGGAACAAAACAAAAAATGGAACATAGATATGTCTGCTACTCAGAGGAAGGAAAAGCAATAAAATATAATTGTTGAGCAGCAGCATGAGAAGACTGATAGATTTGACGTTACAATGACGAGAGCAGCATCGCAGCTTCAAGTGAAGGGGGGCATACAGTTATGGTCCTGGTCCAACATCAGCTAGCAGTGAAGTTTTGTAACTGCAGGCACATTTTGCCTGCGGCTAATGTCCGCACCTATGGGAGAGAAAGCTATGCTCCGCCCCTGGGTCACAGTATAGACAACAAGGCCATTTCAATAAATCCATAATCCAGAAGAAACTCTGCTAATATTAGTACCAATTGCTAGTAACTAGTGATGAATCATTCAGAAGGAGACGGCTATTTTAACTTAACAGGAGTGATGAGGAACGCATTAACAAAAAGGAATGCCCGTCACTACTACCAGCTACAACTAGTTGGTCACACCAAAGCTGCGGAGGACATTTTTGAGAGCCCATTGATCAACTTCGTTCTTCATAGAAGTTAGACAATAGGTGCTCCAGCCCCCGAATTCTGCTGGGGAGATTACCGTAATCTATCAAATGTTTGCCTAATGTCTGATGAAGCAATGTTTTAATTTGTACGTTTTCTTGTTAGACAGGCTGAAAAAAGTCTATTATGGCTATTATGCTTATATACATGTTTATGTATATAAGCATAATAGCCTAATAAAAGGCCAAAATATTGCTTGCAGTCACCTGCCCACGTTTTAAAATCCACACCTAGAGTTCCCAAGATCAAACCACACAGTAAACAGTTTTATTCCCCAGAATCACTACCAGCCAGAGGCAACAGGATAGCATTATGACATTATACCGATCACAAACCAGACAAAACAAGTTCTTGCTAGCTTCCACTACAGAGTTTGAATGCCACATCAGAACAAAACAAAGCAATTCTGTAAACCAAAGTGGGAACAGACTTCATACAACAGGATGGTTCAGAACAAAGTGAAGGTGCTGCGCTTTCTGCAATATTGTCTGTGGACTCCCAGTGCCAGGTTAGTTCAGTGTGATACTAAATGTAACAAAAGCCACAGGGCAACAGGGAGAGAGAAAGAGGAAGAAAAACAACATTGTCCTTGAAACTCAGCTAATTTCTTTAGACAATTTGGAAGTAGGCTGAATGGGCACCCTGGCCAGCAGACATGAAGGGAGACAGAAAGAGAATGACCAGCAGAGAAACAGGCAAAATGAGTGGGAAAAGACAGAAAGTTAGACCTGTGTGGCCTCCAGCCTTCACAGCCACTGGTCAACAACATTACAGACAGTGAGACAGACACTCAGTCTTGTTGCTAATAAAAGTCAGTGGACGGACTGTCGAAACGTCATATTCACTGTTCCATACAATGACTAACTCATGTGAACAGGCTTTATCACGATTAATTTGCCTACATGCAATCAAGCAATTCCAGGAGCAGACGTGGGTCGAAACCAGCTCACACCATTCATGATTAACATGCTCTGGAGCAAAAAGGACATACTCGCTCTTTGGTAGTAAAACTTTCTTGGCAAAGTCAGATGTCACATAGAAACAAAGAGAATCGCCTACAAGGTCCCTGAGGACTAATTCAAATGAGCTCTGTTCAATGTTGGCATTCATGACTAACTACGTGGCGACAATAAGTGTACTGCTTTCTCAGAAACAAAGAACCGAGAGAGACAGAGAGAGAGAGAGAGGAAAAGGAAAGATGTTGTGCCTTCGGTTGTCATGCCATCTCAGACCTTAAAAACCATCAGGAATGTCCCTTTAAACCAGGCCACGTGGAAAACCTCAAACACTCCCATTTCAGAAGTCTCCCTTCCAAGGAAGGAAATTGGATTTCACAAAAAGCGCAGTATGTATTTGCACACAAGCCGTATCGAATGACAAAGGGATTAGGATATAATGCATTTTCAGAGTGCTGCTGCACCAACGAATGGGGCAGCCTACCCAACACAGTGTGACCAGTTAATGACGCAAATCCATGATTCAGGTTCAGGATATTAACTGAACACGCATGTTTTCTCAACATTAAAACATTTTTACATTACAATCATTCAGCAGACTGCTCTGATCCACTTATCTGAGCAACTAAACACTTTGCGGACAGACTTTTCATAGTCGGATAAGGGATTTGAATGTGCAAACTTTTGGTTACAGGCCCTACAGTCTTACTACATCTGCTGCACTATGAGTTAAGTCTTTTTGCAACACTGTCAGCCACAAGCGATTGCTGAGCCATAACGACAGCATCTCGTTCAGATGTCTGACATGTATTGGCTTTTCAAGTCATTATCAGAGACAAAATGTGATTTGGGTTCCAATGCTACATCTATAGACAATGGCACAGCGGAGACATGCCTACAACCCACTAGAAAAAAGCATAGCACTTGTCTTTCTGTAGTCCCTGCCCTACCCTCTTTTAAATGATGAAATAATGTGACAGTGGGCCGTGACATAGTGAAGACATCCCACGGAACACATCAGCCTAATCTCAAGTTCTTTTGCACTCCCCTCTCAGAATCCAACTGCAGCTACAAGGCCAGAGAGATAGAGAAACCCCTGTTAACATAGAAACACACTGACACAAAAGACAAATACAGAGATAAAACAGACACAAACAGAGACAGAGAGAGTCACACAAAGAGTGAGACACAGAGGGAGACACCCAGAGACATGGAGAGAGTGAGACAGAGAGACACTCACAAAGAGGGAGACAGACATGGAGAGGGAGATAGAGTGACATCCAGAGACAGGGAGTCACCCAGTGACCAGGAGAGGGAGGCACCCAGAGAGACAGGGAGAGGGAGAGAGAGACACCCAGAGACAGGGAGGCACCCAGTGACCGGGAGAGGGAGGCACCCAGAGACAGGGAGAGAGATATGGAGAGGGACAAAGACATGTACAGACATGTTCACATGTACAGAACAGACACACAGATCTTAAATCACCCAAGTCACTGATCAGTGAGGACCGTACACACTACAGAGCAAGTGAGCAAATCAAGTTCGGAAGCAAGGATCCTTCCACCCCAAGCTAGTGGTCCATGGCTCCACAGCTCCATCCAATCCATAATGGCTAGAAGAGCAGAGTGATCAATAAAGGCCAATCCGTCATCCAGGTGCTTCAACCATTGCTTGTGGACTGGCCTGAATTCCTACCAGCTGATGACAACTCTCCAGAACACAGCCCCACTGCTATGTTTCAGCATGGTTAACAGAGTCTTACATAACACGACTGCCTGCCAAACAGGCTCCATTTTTTCGATGTGGACACACATGCACACGCAAACAAGGCACTTTACACACATATCTCACGCACAGGGCCCCTTCGGCCGACAAACTGCTTGTCTACAGCTTCTTTACAGTTCTGTTGTGTGCGTTCCACACTGCGCCTGTGTGCGTGCCGTGCCATGTGTATGAGGAAGCGAGACCGTAAATACAGTCTGCTCCTGTTGCTTCCTAGAACGCATGTGGAGAAACGCATCAAGTCCTGACAGCAACATCACTGAAAGAGGCTTGACTTCAGGGCCTAGAACTTGGACGTCACCTGGGAGCAAATTCAAAAACAGAGGTTAGGCCCAGCTTTGTCTCACCAGGCCACACCTCCAATCTCGTCTGGCCTCCTTGGAGGTCTGGAAACTTGCCTATTAAAAAAAGTTGCCGCTGACTCTCAGCGGCAAGATTTCTATTGGATGTTAGCTTTCAAAAAAACTCCACTCACAGGCTTGTTGTAGGTGGGCTTAGGCTGGTTTCACTATTTCTTCGAACTGGATAGAACACATTTCCTGGAAGTTTTTAGTTCCTACCTAGATCGCAACATACCAGAAAAGAAGCAAAGATGGAGGAACATTTTAATTCTGTTTTGGAAAAACTGTGCTCTACTCATAACATCGATTCAATGAAGCCATTACAACTTCTCTGCTTAAATGCTGTTCTGAAAAAAATATGTTTTGGCATGCCTTCCTACAAGCTATGGTAAAAGTTTAATTTATCAAGCATGGCCAGCAGTCTGCGATTTATGGAAATTGAAAATGGACAAGTCAATTAGGTGGTTTCTCCGCTGATTTCCATAATTGAGGATCAGGTTCGTGTTCTGAACGAAAATGGAATCGCAGCAGCACACACAGGTCAAAACAAGATGGAGGACGAGAAAATTTGTTAGGCTTAAAACTTTTTGAACATTTAGGGGTTGAGACTGTGGCGCCACCGCTTTTCGTTCCGAGTTAAGAATGAGCTTTTCCCCTCATAAAACCGCTAATTCTTTCTACCTCATACACATTTCTTTATATTTTTAGCAGAAGATTGCGACAGGAGCCACATACCGCTTATGAAAACCCATCATTCAGCGTTAACAGTCCTAATCTAAAGCAAGTGTGCAGTCCAGTCGCAATAACGATGATTTACCTAGGAAAAGGTTTTGTTTGTTTCTCAAGGACTAATATGGTTCACTACAAATGTGACATAGATCCACAGATTTTAATGGGGTTTTATTTTGGCGATTTTGCTGCCATCTTCACTTCGCTAGCTACTGTTGCAATGAAGGCATTATTCTCTTGAGCACCTGTTTAAGCCCCTCCTAAGCATTGAATTTGATTGGGTTAAAGTGTTTTGAGGCATTAGCCCAAGCAATGAATTTGATTGGGTAACGTGTTTTGAGACATTACTGGAAAAAATGTTTTTCCCACCCCTTTGCAACAAAAAAAAGTATAGGTATTCCCCAGGCCTAGCAACAATCTAGGCCTGGTTTAGGAGGCTAGGCCCACCTAAATGATGGATTTGCCAAACCTGTGTGATTTATTAGGTTGTTTAGTGACTAATAACTGAAGTATTGATTAGAAAGCCCCTCTGCTATACAGTTGTCATATGGATGTGGTTGTGACACAGCAGGATAGACAGTGTATTGCCTAACAGGCTGAGGCTACAAGAGGTACACCCGATAGCTACCATGTACAAGAGGAGGCCATGAGGGTGGAGGCAGCCATTCAGCAAACTGCTCAGCCTATAGGTTGGAGACACCCACACAGCAGAGCTTATAGAGCCTATAGAGAAGAAACTGGTTGGCTGAGCTGGTGTTGTCTTACTGTTGGAAACATTAAAAGGAAGACTCAAAAAAACAAGTCAACATTTCACCAGCAGAGGGTCCTTATTATCTCAACTTTGCCTGAAGTGTAATTTTAGCTTTCATCTGGCGAAGCTTGGTTCAAGATTTGTGTCTGTGGGCCAGTGCAGAAATCACATCCGTTACAGAATTTGACTCACATGTCCACCAGATGTTTGAACCAATTAAGCAGAGGAATCTTCAGTGTCAGACCCTCACCCTCTGAAACCTGGGGCTAAAACACAGGAACGATACCATACAACATTAGGATTATATAGTTTACGAGTCTCAGAATTCTATATGAATTGTCATTAGAAACAGTGATTTTACTGCTTTTTAATGTTCCAAAGACATTGCTCAGGTCACAATGTCTAATGGAAAGGGAAGAGAGAGCTCTGAGAAAACATTTTGATCAGTGTAAATAAGTGTTGAAAACAACTTGGCACAACATAAAAATAGTTGGAGAATTATTTATGGAGTTCTAGTACAGGTACTGCCAACTAGCGCAAACATTATATTGCATTAGTCAAAATTATCAAGCACCAGCATGTGACAACGTTGGCTCTAGAACTGAAACAATTCTGCCTTTTGCTTCTACCTGGTGTCCCAGGTTTGAATCAGTCCCTGATTCGAAGGAAATGATCACCAGATCGAAACCAGAAGCATTTTCACCCTAACAGAATATCCCTATGATATGACGGATATTCTAAAATACATATTGCTTTACTTTTCAAATGTTTGCCTCCATACTGTCACCCCAAAGGGTTCACATATTGGCATGTAATTAATGGTGAAAGCAGGATGAACGACAATCGGAAAGAGTGAAATGAGGAGATACAAGATGAGCTCTCTGTGTTCTTGCACGAGATTCATGATTCGCCAAAGAAAGAAGGTAGTATGTGTTTCAACACAAATGACATTGTTTGCGCGAATCAAAAGTGAAAGACCAGAGTAGATTTGAAACCAAAAAACTGGCCGGGAATAGACTGAGAAATATCTTGATAACCAAATTTAAATCTGTCACACCATCTGGAGGAACAACAGTGATGTCATTTAGACATGTAGGCCTATCCATTTACATTAACTAAGCTCAATAGTAATGTTTGTTTCCATGAGGATGTTTCCATGAGTGGCCATGTGTGCGTTAGCTCACTGACATTAATGGTCTTGGAGAATGTAAAGTACCAGTCAAAGGTTTGGAGACACATGCTCATTCAATGGTATTCATTTATTTTTACAATTTTCCACATTGTGGAATAATAGTGAAGCCACCAAATCTATGAAAAAACATATGGCTTCATGCAGTAACCAAGTGTTCATCAGATCAAAATACATTTTATATTGTAGATTTTTCAAAGTAGCCACACTTTTCCTCAATGACAGCTTCGGACACTCTCTCCTTAACGTGTTGGAACCAATCACTTGTGTTGTGACAAGGTAAGGTTGGTATACAAAAGACCATCATTATTTCTATACTATAGTACTCCATATCATGGCAAGAACAGCTCAAGAAAAGAGAAATGATAGCCCATCATTAGTTTAGGACATGAAAATCAGTCAGTCCGAAACATAAGAACTTTGAAAGTTTCTTCAAGTGCAGTCGTGAAAACCATCATGCGCTATGGTAATTTGTGAAACTGGCTCTCATGAGCACTGCCACAGGAAAAGAAGACCCAGGGTTACTTATGCTGCTGAGGGTAATTTAATTAGTTACCAGCTTCAGAAAACAGCAATTAACTGCACCTTAGTTTGCAGCCCAAATAAATGCTTCAGAGATCAAGTAACAGACATCTCAACATCAACTGTTCAGGAGACTGCATGAATCAGACCTTTATGGTGAAATTGCTGCAGAGACCACTACTGAAGAACACCAATAAGACGACGAGACTTTCCTGGACCAAGAAAAACGAGAAATGGGGACCGATGAAAATTTGTCCTTTGGTCTGATGAGTCCAAATTTGAGATGTTTGGTTCTAACCGCTGTGTCTTTGTGAGACACAGAGTGGGTGAATGGATGATCTCCACGTGTGGTTCCCACCGTAAAGCATGGAGGAGGTGTGATGCTGTGGGGGTGATTTATTTAGAATTCAAGGCATACTCAACCAGCATGACTACAACAGCTTTCTGCAGCGAAACGCCACCCCACCTGCTATGCGCTTAGTGGACTATCATGTTTTTCAACAGGACAATGACCCAAAACACACCTCCAGGCTGTGTAAGGGATATTTGACCAAGAAAGACAGTGACGGTGCTGCATCAGATAGCCTGTCTTCCACAATCACCAGACCTCAACCCAATTGACCGCAGAGTGAAAGAAAAGCAGTCAAATAGTGCTCCGCAGATGTGGGACCTCCTTCAAGACTGATGAAAAAGCATTCCAGGTGACTGCCTCATGAAGCTGGTAGAGGGCATGCCAAGAGTGTGGAAATCTGTCATCAATGCAAAGGGGGGCTAGTTTGAAGAATCTGAAATATAAATTAATTGTAGTTAATTTATATTAAAGTGTTAAACACTTTTTTGGTTACTACATGATTCCATGTGTGTTATTTCATAGTTTTGATGTCTTCACCATTATTCAACAAGGTGGAAAATAGTAAAAATAAAGAAATACCCTGGAATGAGTAGGTGTGTCCAAACTATTAACTGGTACAGTACATACAAGCACCCTACTGTTGTCTGTTAACCCAGTCTAATATACAGCACATACAGGCTTGCTACACCCGACTGAACTAGGTCCTAGTATATGACTGAGTGGCTAGAAGGGTCTCTCCCTAACCTATTGAGCGATAAGTCCACACAGCCCTTTAAGGACTTCACTATTCATAAAAGCTGATAAGGCCTTGGAAGTGATACTAAATACGATAAACCCACATGCGGTGTGTGTATAACAATGCAAAGTCATAATGTTGCAGGGTGAATGAGCCAAACGACAACTTGAGCGATTACAAGGCGACTGGGTTGACAGGTAAAAGTTACAAGGCCTTAACACATGCATGAACACACTCACAGATAATCCTTAGCAGGGCCCCAAACTCAGTGAAGCTACAAGTTGTCCTTAAACACAACTCCTACTAACTCCCTGCTACCATAGAAACACTCTGTGGCAACTGGAATGGATTCTTACCTTATTGGCCGCACTGCCTGACCTTTCAGTTCCAATGCAGTTACAGTTGCAACAGAGGGGTTAAAAGCCAAAAGCTGCATGCTAAAGAGTTTGCATCAGTAGTCCAGCCAGCAAACATTGGTGTAATTAGGTTTGCTGTGTGGGACAGTGAAAGTTGGCAGCCGCCAAACAGGGAACCTAATCTGTCTCAGAAGTGTGTGCTCCTAGTTTTAACATCTCATTAAGAAGCATTTTAACAAAAAGGATCATGTTTGTCGAGTACATTTTCATACTGACCATTTGTGGGAATCATCCCACAACCCTGATGTTGCAAGTACTGTGCAGTACCAACTAAGCTAAGCGTTGAGGCAGGGAGGCCTGAACGGTACCATTGAATGACAGGTCTCTGCCCCCTCCCCCTCCTCAGGCTGACTCAGAGCAGAGGTCAGGGTAGGAGGGGGGTAGGGGAAGAACAGAGCAACGTTAAATTTAACAACAATAACATATCCTTTCTCTCTCATAGTGAGCAATGTCTTCACATCATCAGCTTAGTTGTTCAAGAGAAACCTAGCTCTCTGGCCAACAAGTTTATTGGTTTCCATTCCATGGGCCTCTCAGGGCAAAGTATATAAACAGAAAACATGTTCTAATATCAGATAATCAGTTAGGCAAGGTTACTGGAAGGAAGAAACCTTTTTCAACAGGCCCATGAAATCCCTGGCTTACAGCAGGACACCTGACAAACACTGACATGTAGAAAGCAGGATGGTATTTCACACATACCCAAAACTTCCCAGTGCTTGCCAAAACACACCTTACTCCTTATCCCCAATCGGTCCAATTTATGCTGATAGCAGTACCTACTGCAGGACCAAGAGTCAACATGGTTTATTTGCATTACAAACTTGCTGGGGAAGATTGCGCCGATCCATCTAAAATATGCAAATATATTTACATAACTTGATTACGATACTCAGGAGTCTTACTGAACTGTCATGTGAGAGAACAGGGATGTGTACTGAAACAAACCACGGGTTGAAAAAAAAATCTGTTAGGGGAAACCAGGAACACACAGATAGTTGTCTAACAAATGAAACCATTAATCAATTGAGTTTAGTAACCTAATCTCAATTTGCCATTTGCACGAATGGCTTGGTACCAGGCATGGCTTAACAATGAACATCAGCACATTTAAGATGTATTTATTTATGGAACTAAGTCAACCATGTACTCATGAAAACAATTCTGCACTAAAAAACACAAGGGCCTAAAGCTCATCAGCTGATGCTTAAAAAGCTCCAAGACAATGTAAATGACTTGAACGACATACATTTTGAAATAATCTTACAAACATGTACTAAAGTTGGCTATGGAGAAAGGTCGAGTTGGAAAGTAAAACATCTTGCCAAACTGAAATAGCAGCGGTTTACCTCGGTGAGAAAACAGGGGTAGGTAAAGAAAATAAACGGATCCATTCTGGCACATACCCCTAACCTCACCTTAGGAACTACAATTTACACACTTAATGGAAGCAGACCAATTCAAAAACATCATCTGACACAAAAATATGTAAAAGGTATGTGGCTACGGTTTAAACACTTGATGGCTGTTACTATTATAAAGCCACATTCAAAACTACATAAAATCAGTCTTATCACAATAATAACTGAATCAACAGCATTTACTCATTGTTGCATGCTGCTGTCAGCATGTCTGCTGTCTGCTGGCAGCATGTCTAAAAGGAACAAATCAAACCATGATCTGCCCTTTTATATTATCTGCAAAGCTCTGTGAACGAATGGAAATCAGAAACCTTTGCAGTGACCTAGAAAGAAGACGATTGGGGATATGTACTCCTGATAGTTTGGTGAAGAAAATTAGCGACGTGGTGGTTAATTCTGTCCAAAGAGTATTAGTCGTCATTTACTAGTGCAATTCAAGTGTATATTTTTTCGTTCATTTTCAAGCTGTCTGTAGCTAAGTCAATCTGTCCAACTGGAGAAATCTGGCACGCTACTCGCCATCTAATCACCTTGTATCCAGTCCTGGGTTTTGTTACCTGCGTCAGTGGCTTTTATTATGGCTTAATCAATGCAGGACCAATAATCCTCAATCTGTCCATGTTGCCTCTGTGCATACAAAAGACAGCAGCTGGCTAAACCAGCTTTTGACTAACTAGTCAACTAGCTAAATACGTGTTGTATCAAGAATGCTTATGGGCAATATCAACTTCTAGCTAGATAGTAATCACATCTAGGCTATATCGCTATAATGTGTAGTAGAAGCTTATATCTAGTAGAAAATAGAATTCGACTATAGTTGTCAATGAAGCCACCAACATGAAACGTTTAATGGGATGTCAGACAATATAGCATGGATGACTGAGTTGAGAAAGCAAACTAAGTCAGCTAGCTAGCTGGCTAACGTCAGATGGCTGATGTACCCCGTTGACTAGTTTTACTTAATCACAACTAGAGGATGGAAAGATATATTCAACTGATTTACTTACCAAATTGGCCATATCTATAGGGTAATTTTTGTGTTTCAAAACGCTGTATTGTTCAACAGCAGTTAGCGTTAATGTTAGCTAGTCATTCACACCCCCTCCATGAGCTAGAAACAACCTTTAGAATTGTCTGCAGCGACAAAAAAAAACATACCATACAAAGAATGTAAATGGTAAGAATACCATAGTATAATATTTTCCAAATTCTGTTTTTGAGTTGTGTCATGTTTTAGGATGTGTGAGAATACCAATGTGACTGTGTTAGCAAACAACGACAAAAATATAGATGGGCTTACCAGCACAGGAAAGCTACAATGAGGCACACCAAAACGCGCAAACGCTTCATTATCTTCCCGCGGGGACCAACATCCTCGCTTTTTTGGATGTTACAAACCTCGTGTCTTCACAGTAAAAACGAAGGCGGGTTATTATGGAACTAGTGTCGGATGCTTATAAATAGAATAATATTTGGGCAGAGGTTGGCACTAAACTACACTTCACGTAAATTCATTTTAATTCAGTCGTCAACCACGCCACCGCTTTTCAGGATAGCTGGCTTCTTTTCTGTTGCTGTTTCCCTGCTCGCATTCACCGACCGAAGCTGCGGTTCTCCTATCGTCCTATAGCATTAAAGGCAGTCCTGCGGTAGACCAATAGCATCACTCAGTGACCGGGGAAAAGTGACGTCATTTTTGCTCGAGCTGAGTTGGAAGTTCTGACATGCTACGCGTGTTCTTACGATATTAACCCTTGTGCCACGTGTGGATGACATCCTTTTCCAATAACATCAGTAATGCATTGGTTCGAATGACAGTGCCAACGATTGCGTGGCGAATGGCATTGCGTACTGCTTAGCCTACAGCAGAATATGGTTACGCAATGATAGCAGTGTACGGTTTTAAGTCAAAGCGCTGCCCTAGAATTTATAAACAATATGAATCGTTTAGCTTTACTCGTTTTCAAACACACGCCTGTAGCTTTTTGTCTTTCATTTTCCATGACCACCAAGGGCATCGCCATATGTTTTGTTTCATATGGGGGGCGGGATTTCACTACAGCTTCGGAAGCGAAATCTCTGGATGAAGTCTGTCATTCAGCCTTGCGTTTTTACACTGGTACAAGTTTCCTTACATCTCAGTCTTTTATATAATTCAGTTTTCTGGGACTCCCAGACCTCTAGAAAGGCCAGACATTGGTTGATGTTTTTATATATAGCTGTTATGCAAAAAACGTCCTGACTAACAGTGAAGATTGAAGAACAGCAGTTACCAAACAGGCTCTCAATGCCAGTTTTAACTTTAGCTTTTAGCCAGACAATGATCCCATGCATAAGACCAAAGCAATATTCGAGTGACTCAAGAACAGAAAGGTGAATGTCCAACAGTGGGCAGTGATGGTCCATGACTGACCCTGCTTAGCGCCAAAAGCAATAGTCAGTGGCGGTCGCTCACATTAGGCAAAGTAGGCAGCAGCCTATGGCCCCAGAAGGCCTAGGGCCCCGTAAAAATTCAAACTGAAATAAAAATAAATAATATATTGTTTTTTATATCTGTATTTTTTGTCTTAAGATCTGATCGTCTTAAAATTATGCTCAAATTAAATCATGCCTTCTAATACGTTATTTGTTTCAGAGCTGTCTCAGTCAGTCTGAGCCTGCTACACTACAGAAGAGATGGACAGCAAAGATTTTATAATATGAAACGCTCATATGTGAGCGGGGGAGAAAAAAGAAGGAAAAAAGGAAATAGTGTGAGTTTCCAAAACAGTAATAGCTTAGCGGCTGCAGCTACTACTTGTGATATAAACATGAATAGCTTAGTGGCTTAGCACAATGCTACTGATCACAAATTAGCGATGTTGATTCCCTCCCCTGGCTCCCCAAGAAAGCTCTGACTGTGTAGTGACACAGAATATAATGTCTGATTCAGATATATGTGGCCTTCCCAGCTGACAGATAAGGAAAGATGCAGCATAGTGAGAAAAGGTAGGTATATGAATGCACTTTATTGATCATGATTAAGAAACTGTACACTTGAACAAATTAGCTTAGTGCTTTGTGCTTTACTATAGTTGTAACTTATAAGTATGTACCCTTCAGATAACTATTTTTAATTGATTTACTCTACTGAAAGGGGCAGAATGATTGGAAGTGGCAGTTCCATTTAACAATACAGAAAGAAGGTATGTGCAAAATGTTGCCAGTATGGCTTTGATAAAGACAATAAGGTAAAAAAAAAAATAGATGATGTTGGGGCCTCAACCACTCTCTGCCTAGGGCCCCCAAAATACTAAAACCGCCACTGTATATAGCAATGGGATGCAGAGTGATATAATACTGTCCTGCTCAATATTACCATACCAATATCGCAATAACACGTATCTCTTATGTGTTTTAAAGCGAACTTGATAATCCTGACGTTGCGTTGGACACAATGATGTAAAGCATTTTTGATAAGTTGCCGTTAGAAGTCGTCAGTTGTACACTACATTACCCAACATGCAACAGAGAAATTCTCCTTTGGAAAAATGCCTGTATGAACTGGTATGAACTTATTTATTAATGCTAAAAAAAGATTGTTTCACCTCATACGCGCAAAACATGTCGTAAACATATTTCGTTCAATAATAAGTATATTACATTCAATCAGATAAAACCCTATTCGAACTTGAAAGCTTGGTTCATTCTTAAAAGGCAGGGTCCTATCATTGCGATTGCCATGTCGAACGATGAGCTGTTTAATTGAAGCAAAGTTTCGACTACCAGTGTTGCTTGGCGTTTGCACTTCAATTTGAAGAACCAAAATCTAGAGTTATTTCTCCCTTGCTCGCCTGTGCCGTGTTGTAAGGCAGCGGGACGTCATGGACATGGTCCGGGTGTTATTGTGCCTGTTCTTGGTTCTGGTGTCTGAAAGGTTACTGCCAGTGATCGCATTTTCTCAAAGTCTGGACAGCGACTTCACCTTCACACTACCCGCCGGACGGAAGGAATGCTTCTTTCAGACCATGAGGAAGGACGCGTCGCTAGAGATAGAATATCAGGTGGTTATTATCGATTACGGGTGAACAATAGGCTATAAATAAAACTCATTCTTGTTTTTACTTATTTGACTTACTTGTATGTTAACGTCCCAATGTTCACGATACATTCCCAGCAATCACCACAGAGAAGTCTCAAGACACAGGTGATAGCTGGGTACGTCATACCAATGTGATCACATAAGTTGAATAGCTAGTTATCAGATTCCAGAGTCTACGAAGTTCTAGTTACTCTTGCTTCATTGGCTTACATAGTGATTTTGCTGAGGTGTTTAACGTGTTTCAGATTGAGTAGTGGCCCACAATCAACGTAACTCCTGAAAAATCTGAGATAATTTGCCATTTAAATGTGACGCATGAGCATTGTACATCAGCCAAGTAATTGACTTATTGTTGTCTACCCCCATAGACAAGCTATCTCTCTAGCACAATGTAGCATAACCACTATGCCCTTGAAGTGTAAACACAGTGTTGATATTGTCCCTAGTTTTTGGATAGACACATTTGAAGTATTAATCTCTTAATGTGTGTTTTGAAATATTTGAATATCTAAACTATTTGTAATTCATATAATAACCTTGACATTCTTTCTCTAAATTACCAAAGCAGACAGAGATGTGGAAATGCTGAACTAATGATGCAACTTTGAAGAAACTGTCTCTGGGGACGTGTCCTTTCATTTACATGTCTTGAATGGACTGCATATTGTGAAGTCCTTTACTTATTCCAAACCTTTCATCATCAACTTTCTTCAACCTGCTTCTTTCCCTGACCGGCCTATCTCCTATCACTTACCTCTCCTCACCATTTCACCTCTCACCAATCATGTCTCCTCTGTGTGTCCTTAGGTGTTGGACGGAGCAGGTCTGGACGTTGACTTTAGCCTGTACTCTCCTAATGGCCACGTTATTTACAGCGAATACCGCAAGTCAGACGGAGTGCACACGTAAGACCCATTTATCCATCCCTCCATCTTCCATCCATCTATCCATCTGACTTTCTCTTCCTGTGTGTTTCCTTTAGTGTAGAGACTGAGGACGGAGACTACATGTTCTGTTTTGATAACTCGTTCTCTGCAATGTCCGAGAAGATCATCTTCTTTGAGCTGATCCTGGACAACATGGACCAGGAAGGGGAGGAACCTGAAGACTGGAAGGAGTATGTCCATGGGACCGACATATTGGACATGAAACTGGAGGACATCATGGTGAGGGGGTGCACTAACACTACACTGAGGCACCTACACCCTATAGGCCCTGGTTAAAAGTAGAGCACTATAAAGGAACCAGGGTGCCATTTTGGAACATCATGTCAGGGACAGCAGGAAGCCTAGTGGTCCAGCATCTGACCAGCAATCTAATGGATCTGAGCCAGCAAGACGAAATATCTTTTGTTCCATCCCTGAGCATGGCAGTTAACCCTGATTGCTTCCAGTTCATTTCTGTAAGTGACAACGTGTTCTCAGTCCACTTGGCTAATTAAAAAAAAAAGTTTCACTGAGGTACAAATACTTGGTATTATAACACATCAGCTCACAGAACACACAGCCAGGTGGTGTCACTATGACCCAGTATGTGCATACGCGCACACTGCCAAAATTCTACATACACTGTGAAAACAGCAGCACACTTAGAAAGACTGAGCACTGCCACCATCAATGTCACAATGTCCTGACACCACAGAATTTGTCCAGCTGGTACGTCAGTCAGTCAGTCAGTCTGTCTGTCAACCAGCCAGCCAGCCAGTCAGTGAGTGACAGGATGTTTTGGAGGAATTCTGGGTCATCCCTCTTAGATATTAATCACCAATATGGTATTTTTTACATATGCCCACCACTTCTTCCCAAGTCCTGTTAACATGTCATGGGACCTCTGTACAGGGCAGATACAATCTAGTTTAGGTTATAAGTATATAATTTATAATCTGAAGTCAAGCATACTTTCCCTACTCAGTGTATTGCTTTTTCTAGATGATCCATGATATTTATATACACTGATGAGCCAAAACATTATGGCCAACTGCCTCATATGCTGTTTGTCCTCCGCGTGCTGCTAAAACAGCGCCGACCCACCAAGACATGGGCGCTACAAGACCCCTGAAAGTGTCCTGTGGTATCTGGCACCAAGACATAAGCAGCAGATCCTTCAAGTCCTGTGAGTTGGAGCAGCCCTGGAACGGACTTGTTGGTCCAGCACATCCCACAGATGCTAAATCAGATTGAGATCTTGGGAATTTGGAGGCCATGGCAACACCTTGACCTCTTCATGTTCTTCAAATCATTCCCAAACAATGTGTGCAGTGGTTCAGGGCGCATTGGAGGCCACGCTATTGGAATACCATTGCCATGAAGGAGTGTACCTGGTCTGCAACGATGTTTCGGTAGGTGGCATGTGTCAAATTGACATCCACATGAATGCCAAGACCCATGGTTTCCCAGCAGAACATTGCCCAGAGCATCACATTCCATCCACTGGCTTGTCATCTTCCCACAGTGCTTCCTGGTGCCATCACTTCCCCAGGTAAATGGCCCACATGTACACAACCGTCCACGTGATGTGTAAGAAAACGGTACTCATCGGACCAGGTGACCTTCCCCTATTCCAAGGTCCAGTTCTGATGCTAGAGTGACCATTTTTGATGGTGGACAGGGGTCACCATGGCCACACTGACTAGTCTGATGCTACGTAGCCCTATGCGCAGAAGGGTGAAATGCACTGTGTTGTGACACATTCCTGCCATAACCATCATTAAAATCTTCTGTGACTTGTGCCACAGTAGACCTTCTGTCTCTTCGGAAGAGACAGGATAGCCTTTGTTGCCCTTGCATATCGATGAGCCTTGGGCGCCAAACACCCTGTTATTATTTTGTGGTTTGTCCCTCCTCAGCCAGTGTCGGTAGGTACTCACCACTGCTGACTGGGAGCACCCCACAAGCCTTGCCGTTTCAGAGATGCTCTGACCTAGTCGTCTGGCCGTAACAATTTGGCCCTTGTCAAAGTCGCTCAGGTCTTTTACACTCAATTAAAGGTTAGATTAGATTTCACTATGTCTGTTGATGTCAAAATGACACAAATCTCTCTTTCTCCCTCTGATTCTAGGACACTATCAATAGTGTTAAAGCCCGGCTGGGTAAGAGCCTTCAGATCCAGACTTTGCTCAGAGCGTTCGAAGCCCGTGACCGCAATATCCAGGAGTCCAACTACGACAGGGTGAACATGTGGTCCATGACCAACCTGGTGGTGATGGTGCTGGTGACTGGGGTGCAGGTCTACCTCATCCGCTCGCTGTTTGATGACAAGAGACGCACACGCACGTAACACCCTGCCGTCTGGGAGGGCCCAGGGAGAGACTGGCAGCTTGGTCTGGACCAACCAGCCAATACGGAGTGGGACAGGTGGTGAAGATGAGACTGACTTCTATTTTTCTTTTTTTTTAATGTACAACACACTCGTGCAGACTTACCATAAGACATGCTTATATACACCTAAAGAGACACACACCCTCCCTGTCTCTTCCTTGGCCCAGACTTTCTTTAACTGTTGGTCTGAGTGACTGTTGGTATCGACTACTTAAACAGTGATTATTAGACACGAGCTGGACGTTTGGGGTTGTTGAATTTTTAAAAAGCGAGTGTAAACCAACAACTGTTTACCATTACTTAGGTCAAGTGCCCTCTCAGCCATTTTCTTTACATGTATTATGACTGTATGTGACGTCTTCCAGAATAGCCACATAGCCAAACTCTACTGCAGTGCAGGTCATTAATACTCTTTTTAGAAATAATTCTGATTAAACAGTCTGCGTTCTACTGCCCAAACTGTGGCCCTGCAACACTCATGGCTCTGAACACACACATACTTTTAGAAAGGCTCATTCACACAATGTCTAACACACATTGAAACCTACACACTTCTTTATAAAAACCTGTGCTGTCTACCCCTGTTGCCAGCATACTCTCTGGTTGACCTTCCTGCTAATTGGTGCTGGTGAATGGAGAAGGAGAAAGACTGTTGGACCTGGTAACTGGTGTATTACTCCAAGCTGTCCCAGCCTCCTGTCTTCCTCTAAATCATGTCCTGATTATTTGATGTCAGACTTCGTGCCGACAAGAGTCTAGTTTCAGTCATACATGCTGAAGATTTATGAAGCATGTCTCCACCTCCAGTCTCTCTAGTGCTAGAATTCTATTTCCATCTAATAGTGCTTTCAAGACAACTGAGAACCTGGGAAAAAAGAGGTCACAGCTTTTATGTCGATCTTCAGTTTGGAGTTGTGGAACTACAATTTTTTTTCAGATCCAAGGTGTTTTTGAGTTCTTATAACACACCTATGTCACCACAATGAACACCTTTGCATATGGTTGTGTAGGGAGAAGGGTTGTGTGGGGATTGAAGGAGGTGGAAGTGGTTATGGGGGGTTCCACTAATTGACTATTATTGGGCTTTATTGTATTGCTTGCAGCGGTGTCATATGCAGTTGTACAAACACAGTTGAATTATTGAGGTAGGTGCTAATATTTCGGAGCGAAGAAAGTTGTTTAGCGTTTCAGTTAAAATATTCCCTGATATTGCTTGGAAAGAATTCCTATAAATGTACTCATTCTTCTGTGTAATGAATAACACTGCTGCCCTCTGATGGCCGGATAATGAAACGATCAAGATAAACAAAACTTGACTAGCTCACCACTTTGAAAATATGAAATATGGGATGAAATAAGTTGCAGTGAATCAGTATCAAGTCTCTCACAATGACAAGATAACCTGTCATAATACGTCACATGTCAGGAGTCTTGCAGTATGCCATTATGATTTCCCTCCCAGTCCAAATCAGTTACATTGGATGTAGGGCCACTGTGTGCCCACCATTTTGCATCAAGTTTAGGTGATGTTCAAACTAACATCACACTGGGAGGAATCAAGAAAATGAAGATTGTTTTCAGTTAACAGAATATTATTGATGTTTTGTTCTGTCTTTATTCCTTTCTGCACAAGACAATGGCTTATAAGAACAAATGTAACTAACTACAGCCATGTTGTTTTAGAGTTGGTATCTGTTTTACTAACCCAATTGTGGAATGTGGAGAGAATATTTTTGGGATATTTATCAGACTAATGTTCTGTAGATGTAAATGTGTATAAATTAAACAAGCCTAGTTTTCTGAACATAGTGTGTCCTTAGACATTTTATAGGAGTTAGTGCAGAAGTATTCAACTCTTACCCTACAAGGTCAGGAGCCTGTTTGTTTTCTGAGAAGAAACCATTTTGGACAATTCTGTCAGTATGTATTATTGGGAGTTTCTAGATCAGTCGTGACGAGGGAGAAGATGGTGAAAGCAAAACCATTACAACATTGAGATTTAACCCTCCACCCTGGCCTTGGTTGCCATTTCTGTTCAGGTAATACATTCCACTTTTTGCCACCTAGCCACTGTCATTTGCCAAATGGAAGCAGTGGCAAAGAGTGGTTTACTATTGTAATAGTCTGGGTTAGTCAACTTTGATCATATCAAAAATAAAATAAAGCAGCGATGGAAACCCTAGAGGAACAGAAAAGAAACATGTTACTGACACTAGGAGAAAAACATTAGCCTGAGCAAAACACAATATGTAAAGTATTGGTCCCGTATTTCATGGGCTGAAACAGAAGATCCCTGAAATGTTTTAGACACAAACATCTTCTTCCCCAAAATGTTGTGCATAAAATAGTTTACATCCATGTTACTGAGTATTTTTCCTTTGCCAAGCTAATCCATCCACTACCTGTATGGAAACCATTTCCAATAGGTCTGACATGAAAAGAATAAGAAATGAACCAGAGTAAAACAAATGATGAGATGACGATCAAGGATGATCTATCCAACCTCATGTATGAGACGAAGAGGAAAATGGAGAATGTTGAGCACAGGGCAGTTCAAATCCAGAAGCAAAGGAGTAAACTGAAAACTGAGTTTAGAGATCAAGAAGGCTGATATGGAATCAATGAAAACAAACATTGAGGAAGAAAATCAAGAAATATGGAAAATGAAAGCATTTATATCAAACGACAAGGTTTTAGTAAATAGACATTTGATTTATACTACCTAAGTTCAGTAGTGGCTGTGCTCAAACCTTGATACACAACTTATTATCATGATGCCAGCAAGCCTGGGCGATAGCAGAGGCGGGCAGGATGTAGAGGCGGTGGGAAGAGGAAACAAGTCGTGGTATTGTTTAATTTAAACTATTGCAAATGTTTGAGATAGAATTCTACACAAAGCCCCTTTAACAATTTCAGTGTCTCGTGATTTTCGACGCGCACTGTTTTCAACCCAGCATTCAATTTTAAGTGTTTAAAATTATAATTTGAGCCTTCGATTACATTCAAACTAGCTTTTGAAGTTAAAATCTTAACGAACCCAAACTTTAAAGTAAACAATCGCCCTGTAATATATAACAAGGGAGCGTGCGTGGTGACGTACTAAATACTTTTCAATTACAATCTATCACCAACCTGTGAAAACACGATAAAATGATCACACCGAACGACCATGGCTGGTTGCCGGAAAAACAGACGTTACCGTAATAATATTAAAGAAAACCTCTTGAGCCCGTGTGCAATAGGATTACAAGGTTGTGACTTCCGAACGAGTACACACGGATGACCTAGCGTCCTGGTTGCTGACTGTTTCAACCTCCCTCCACTAGGCTTCGCTGCAAAGGGAACCTGCAGTATTTCTCCGCCCCTTTTTTGAATTTTCACCGTTGCCAACATGGCGGATGAGCTGGATGTTGTTGACATCGAAGGAGATGAATGTGACGTGAATTTGGGGTACGTTGTGTTTTTCCCGTTACTCTTTGAAAGTTAAAATGTCATAAATAGAAAGTGTAACAATGTTATAGCGTTTAGAGAACCAAAACCATCAAACGTTAACCCGTTGTTAACTCACGTTTTGCAGGGCAATGTTAGCTGTACTGCTACAGTCAGTAGCTAAGTTGTTAGCCTATGTCAATACGATCATTCAGCTCAATATGTATCTCACACAAGGCATGCCAACTTAATCAGGAGACTGTTCTAGCTAGTTATCTACACACCTGTCTTCTACTTGTAACATTGTAAACACTTACAGTACAATAATTTCAAATTTGCTGCTGATAAATCTTCCTCCCCCTTTCACGTGAAACCGACACGCCCACACCGTATTGTATTCTTTGGTAGACCAGGGCAGTGACTTCACCCGTTTAGCAAACTGTCTGACATCTCACTATTTAAAAAAACGTTTCCCAAATTAATATTTCCTGCTTTGTATATTTTAGGGACTTTGGTGATGGAGCAGCAATACTCCAAGACCAGTACCTACATTCATCATGGAAGACCAATCCAGGGGTCTTGGTAAGAAGTGCAGCTAATTGGCTAGCTAATAAAGTGAATGCCTACAAGGAAAGACTTGACCCTGGTTGTATTGGTCTTCAGGTGTGTGTTGTCTGTCTCTCCTGCAGCCGTGGGAACTGGACAGCTCTATCAGTGCAGAAAACAGAGAGGTGATACATAACATGCTCCTGGAGGAACAGTATCCTTCCCATACATCAGTGGGTCCGTGGCCTGGCACGTGTTTATGGTGTTGGCATTCATTCACATCCTGCTTACTGCCCTTTGACACCTTGTATGTTCCCCCAACCTCACCTTCCAGCTGTCTGCTTGATGAAGTCACTACCAATTAAATATACTGAGCCAATCAGATTGAGTTTTTGTCCTTAAACGAAACTACAGGTATTATTTGACTGGGAAGGAGATGCCCAAGAGTGTCTGGGCCAAGGCACCTAACTCTAGCCCCAAACCCAAAGTAAAGAGGTGAGTCAGGTTTCCTTTGTGTCTGTGCACTCTTCTGTCCTAATCGACTTGTTCCTTCTGACAAATTCTCCAACTTTTGTTCCCCAGGGTTCCAGCCAAGCCCTCTGCCTCATCTAATGCTACTCGTTGGTCGCAGCAGGAGAAGGAGCTGTTTGAGGCAGGACTGGTATGACCATCTATCTCCTTTCCAATTGTCACCTGACCCCTATAGTTTCAAATGACTGTGCCTTTTATGTGCCCTGTGACCCCAAGGCTCAGTTTGGCCGTAGGTGGACTAAGATTTCAAAGCTGGTAGGCAGCAGAACTGTTCTGCAGGTGAAGAGCTATGCCCGACAGTACTTCAAGCACAAGGTAACACTTTCCTGTAGTCAACAACTTTCCCAGTGCAGCCAGTCAGGCTGTATTTGAGATGTTCCCTCTCCCAGTCTCACTGCTCTCTGTCTACAGGCTAAATCAGAGGACAATACTACTGCTGTGGCGCCACCTGAAGCCCCAGGGGTGTTGGGCCTGGTTCCAGAGATGGGGTCGTCGGTGTCCACTTCAGGACCGTCTGTGTCCAGCCGCCTGTCTGCTCTGACCAACGCCGTCCGGATAGAGAGACTGAGTGATGAAGAGGAGGAGGAGGTGGACATCACTGATGACCTCAGCAATGAGGGAGACACTGGAGTTGGGGATGAAGGGATAGGAGGGGGTAAGGGGAGGATTGAGGGTAAGGGTGGGGATCTCCAGGCAGAAAGTAGGACTGAGAAATGTGAGCCTGGAGCCCCAGAGGAGATGGACGACCGGGGGGAGACCCAACAGGACCAACCCAGCCAGACACATCCCAGACTGGGAGATATTGATCGGGAGCAGCTTATGTGCAGCCCTCCATCCCCCTACCTGGTTGAGCAGGCCACCAGCCGGCAGTGTGAGGGGGGCAGCGGGGCATCTGCTGAGCGCCAGCCAGACCCAGTGGAGTCAGGAGAGGAGGCAGGGGGTTCTGGGTGGGCAGGGGAGGGGGAGGAATCTGATGAGGAAGAGGAGGAACTTAAAGCCCCGGAGCAGGAAGTGGAGCTGGATCCAGCGACCATTGCGGAGGAGGAGAAACAAGCTATCCCAGAATTCTTTGAAGGGCGGCCTTCCAAAACCCCAGAGAGATACTTGAGGATCAGGAACTACATTCTGGACCAATGGTACACAAACACAAATACACACAGACACACAGAATCAGAGACATCTGGATTTCCCTTCCACATGTTTTGCGTATGTTTGTATTAGGTTGAAGAGCAAGCCCAGGTACCTGAACAAGACGTCAGTGCGTCCTGGCTTGAAGAACTGTGGAGATGTCAACTGTATTGGCAGAATACACACTTACCTGGAGCTGATAGGAGCCATCAACTTCAACTGTGGTACCTCAAACTACTAGTGTATTCTCACTGTCTCTCGCTCTGGTTAATTTTGCAGATATATTGTATTGCTGATTTATCCGTTCCAGATCAGGCGGTGTATAACCGTCCCCGTGTGGTGGATCGTTCCAAACCGAGAGAGAACAGAGACACTCTGGAATACCAGCTGGCCCAGAGACTACAGAGTATGGTGAGATGACTTGTATTATTTTTGTTGGTTAACTGTAATAAAAAAAAAATCTGCTGTTCTTCTTGTAACTTTGTTGACCCAAAGGAATGAGGCAGTTTCACAAGCCTTTATGGGAGTGTAGCCACTTCTGTCCTGCACTATGACTTCCGTGACAGTTCCATCTAAGTTTGGTCAGATTCATTCATGTTTTTTTCAGGCCTACGCTGGCTCTTTTGTGGTATGATATGTCGGTTACCTGTAATGTTTAAATGACCTGCTGTCGATTGTTTATGTGATGCAGCGAACCAGAAAGCGGCGTGTGAGGGATGTGTGGGGGAATTGGCGCGATGCCAAAGATCTGGAGGGACAGACATACGAGCACTTGAGTGCAGAAGAGTTAGCGCTAAGGAGGGAAGAGCTGAGGAAACAGCCTAAACCCTGCAAGGTGCCCAGGCAGAAAGGGTGAGCGGCTGATCTATACTACAGCCTCTGGGTGGGTTCATGTGTGCAGTCGCAATTCGCTGAGGGTACTTCAGAATGTGTATAGTACATAACATGCTGTCAAATCCCCTCTCGCTCCATCGTAAGGCTGCCAGATCCATTCCAGCTGATTCCATGCCGCGTGTTTGGAGAGGACCGACGGGAACCATTCCAGGTGATAGCATGCACTGAGGCTCTGCTCATCATGGACCTGGTAGGTAGCCACTATTAAACCTAGAGTGTCTTTACCACCCTTTTAATAGACAGTCCCGTGTTTAAACAATCAATATTTGCCAGGATATTCATGTCACATCTCACGGATTTCACTAATCACTGCACTATTTGATCAACAGCTTTTTTCCCATTATCGCAAAAAGTTGGCTTAGAGTTTCAACCGATCACAACATCCTCATCAGCGCT